>JACXGI010020572.1:0-10907 GCA_016801175.1 Esox masquinongy | reverse complement strand
CACTAGTGTTGACTGGTTCAGTTCAACCAGCACTAGTGTTGACTGGTTCAGTTCAACCATCACTAGTGTTGACTGGTTCAGTTCAACCATCACCAGTGTTGACTGGATCAGTTCAACCATCACCAGTGTTGACAGGTTCAGTTCAACCATCACCAGTGTTGAGTGTTGTTTAAACTCCAATCCCTGGTCCGGTCCATTCAGAACACTCCTATTAATTGCCTTTATCTGCTTGAAACCAGTGGAAGCTGATAGTACTCAATCTGAGCTACGCTACACTAAACAGTCCACCTACATTAGTGCGTCCCTATTCCCTACACAGTGCCATGATTTTGACCAGAGATTAATGGGCCTAGTTAAAGTAGTGCACTATAAAGGGAATAGGGGCTCATTTGGGTGGCAGCCTGGGGGAGGAGAGCGTCTACAGATGATTCTAGAATATTTATGGTGAACGTGAGCCAGGAGTCAGACAAGTTGACCCCTAACACATCCACCCTGATGATTCAGCCTCGCTAGGGAGGGTCACACACACGCGCACGCATGCACGCACTCACACACACACACACACACTACACTGAAGTTCTTGCCTTCAAAGATAACTACACACACATTTCCTTAAGAGCAGTGAGATTCATCCGATTCCTGATGATGCTTAGAGATCTATCCGAGAGTGGAGACAGGGGAATGGGTTAATTGTGTGTGTCTGGAGTTGGACCTCATTCCAACTAAGAGGACTATAACACTTTGCTCTCCTCTCTAAAATGACCGTTAGCTTCATGGGCAGATGTTGGGGTGTGTGAGTGTGTGTGAGCGAGTGTGTGTGTGTGTGTGTGTGTGTGTGTGTGTGTGTGTGTGTAAAGACCATCAGCACGTTAAATGCGATGCAGTTGGACACAGCAGCAGTTGGCTGTCTTGCTCGACAAATTTGATCTGTTCTCCCTCTGCTCTCATACTCACAACGTGTGTAAATCAATGCCAGAATAAGATCACACACACCTGGAGAAGAGACCATCTCTGTCTATTATTTGTTTTTCAGTCACAATAAACCTGCTGTTTCACAGGAGTGTCTGTCTCTCTCATCCTCTTTCTTTCTCTCCTTCTCAATTACATTTCAATTTCAAGGGCTTTGTTGGCAAGCCAAAGTAAGTGAAAAACAAGATAAAAATAGAAATATAAACAGACATTCAAAATAAACACAAACGCTCCAAAAGGATTAAGGCATTTCAAATGTTCCATTATTAGCTATGGTCAGTGTTGTAGAGATTTTTAAATAGTTACCATAAAGACACTTATATTAAGTTTGTTTAACATTTTGCAGCTTTGATTGCCCAATATTTTTGAGTTCATCAACGTTTAATTTAATTTCAAATTCTTTTTGGGTCTTTACGATCTGAGGGAAATATGTGTCATCAATAAGGCTATTTATTTGCGAGGATTCTAGGAAGTGAAACATCATATCCACCTCTCTTGATTGCCAGGCCTTGCTCCATACTAATTATCAAGGGTCAAATATGTCTCTGCTTTTGTGGATTTGAGTGATCAGGTCTTGGTAACAAATACTGGGAAATATGCTAGAGCTGAAAATGCTATTGAAGAGTTTAAGAATGGCCATGTTAAGTTGGAGGGTTTGTACATCTCTCCACCTCTCCATCTCTCAATCTCTGTCTCTTCCTCACAGACACTCTCAAATAAATGCAAAGGCTTCATTGGGAAGCTTTGTTCACACTGCCAAAGCACGGGGAAAACACACCACTGTTCAAAAGTTTGGGGTCACTTAGAATTGTCCTTGTTTTCCATGAAAACATACATGCAAAGAGTTTGAATAGGAAATATAGCAAAATGAATAGGAAATAGAGTAATTGACAAGGTTAGAAATAATGATTTTTAAATAAAATAATAATTGTGTCCTTCGAACTTTGCTTTTGTCAAGGAATCCTCCATTTGCAGCAATTATAGTCTTGCAGACTTTTATTCTAGTTGTCAATTTGTTGAGGTAATCTGAAGAGATTTCACCCCATATTTCCTGAAGCACCTCCCACAAGTTGGATTGGCTTGATGTGCACTTCTTATGTACCATACGGTCAAGCCGCTCCCACAACAGCCAACAGCACTGAGATCCGGTGACTGTGCTGGCCACTCCAGTATAGACAGAATACCAGCTGACTGTTCCTTCCCTAAATAATTCTTGCGTAGTTTGCCGCGGTGCTTTGTGTCACTGTCCTGTTGTAGGAGAAAATTGGCTCCAATCAAGAGCCGTCCACAGGGTATGACATGGCGTTGCAAAATGGAGTGATAGCCTTCTTCAAGATCACTTTTACCCTGTACAAATCTCCCACTTTACCACAACCAAAGCACCACCCGACCATCACATTGTCTCCACCATGCTTGGCAGATGGAATCAAGCACTCCTCCAGCATCTTTTCATTTGGTCTGCATCTCACGAATGTTCTTCTTTGTGATCCAAACACCTCAAACTTAGATTTGCCTGTCCAACATACTTTATTTCCAATCTTCCTCTGTCCAGTGCCTGTGTTCTTTTGCCCATCTTAATCTTTCTTTTTTATTGGCCAGTCTGAGATACGGCTTTTTGCAACTCTGCCCACAAGGCCAGCATCCCGGAGTCACCTCTTCAATGTTGATGTTGAGACTGGTGTTTTGCAGGGTACTATTTAATGAAGCTGCCAGTTGAGGACCTGTGAGGCGTCTATTTCTCAAACAAGTCATTCTAATGTATTTGTCCGCTTGCTCAGTTGTGCACCGGGGCCTCCCACTCCTCTTTCTATTCTGGTTAGAGCCAGTTTGTGTTGTTCTGTGAAGGGGAGCAGTACAAAGCATTGTATGAGATCTTCAGTTTTTGGCAATTTCTCACACGCAATAGCCTTCATATCTCAGAACTAGAATAGACTGACGAGTTTCTGAAGAAAGTTCTCTGTTTCTGGCCATTTTGAGCCTGTAATTAAACCCTCAATTGCTGATGCTCCAGATACCAAACTAGTCTAAAGAAGGCCAGTTGTATTGCTTCTTTAATCAGCACAAAAGTTTTCAGCTGTGCTAACATAACTGCCAAAGGGTTTTCCAATGATTAATTAGTCTTTTAAAATGATAAACTTGGATTGGAAAACACAACGCTCCATTGGAACACAGGAGTGATGGTTGTTGATAATGGACCTCTCTACACCTACACCTATAGATAATCTATTGAAAATGAGCCATTTCCACATACAATAGTCATTTCAACAATAACAATCTCTACACTGTATTTCTGATCAATTTGATGTTATTTTAAAGGACAAAAAAATTGCTTTTCTTTCGGAAAAACAAGGGCATTTCGAAGTGACACCAAACTTTTCAAGGGTAGTGAAAGGTTAGATAAAATAAACACAGTTCTGATGTGCCTGCCTGTTTGTGGAGATCCAGCGTTAACAATACCCTTCCTCAGCTGTAATGATGGAATGTTCATTACCCATAATTCCCATGGGGTTCGAGGGCGGCTGTGTCTGGGGCCCATATGGGGTCATCTGACTCCTGGGCTGATGGCTCCCCTGAGCCTGACTTACAACCTCTCACCCTGTGACCCCTAATGGCCTTCCCAGACTCCTTCACCAAAGACCAGCAAATTCAAATACATGAATGTGACTGTCAGACAGACTGACCAATCAGAATTGGGCATCTCAGAAGGCTTATAAGATTACATTTGTGTTGAGTTGTGTTTTGTTGAGTGCTCCAACTACTTATTGCCTAGAAGTAGGCATTTTTGATAGTTCTTCGTGGCAAGTACTTTTGTTGATTTCTATCACTGTTGTTGAGCACCCCTCCTATTTTTTGTTTGCTGAGGCGCGTAGCCTGTCTGAACATCCAAAAATCATGTGGCTCCTTGTCTTACAATACTGGGGAAAAAATCCCCATGAGGAAAAACTTTTCAGCCAAAAGTTACAGTTAAGTGTAGAGTAAAAGTTACAATTGGGGTTAGAGTTATACTTAGGATAATGGGTTAGATTTAGCGTTTGTTTTAAGGTTAGTTTTTAAGGAAATTAGGATTTTAATTCTGAATACTTCTGGGGCCCACACAAGGATAGCAAATCCCAAAAATATGTGTGTCTCTGTGTGTTAGTGCAATGATGTGTATGAGTAATTTATTGTTGAATGACTTCAAACATTTTGTTATTGGGAATATCATCAATAACTTCCAGAAGTTCCTGACTAAGCCTGCTACATTTCTCCTTTATCCCAGGGAATCAGTCAGAGCAGCCAAGAAGGACAAATTACCAGAAATCTCCATCTTCATGTGGCTACAACTAATTATTATCATAAGAAAAGACTACAGTGAAATACTATTTTGATCATTTGACTGGCTGCTTATTTTCAATTCCAAATTAAACTGCTTAGTTGAAGCACTGGTCCTTACCCTCCAGGCTCTATCGACAAATAGGGAACTGGGTGTCTTTGTGTGTGTGTGTCTGTGTTTGTGTGTATGTGTCTGTGTTTGTGTGTATGTCTTTGTGTGTGTGTGTCTGTGTTTGTGTGTGTGTGTGTGTGTGTCTTTGTGTGTGTGTGTCTGTGTTCGTGTGTGTGTCTGTGTTTGTGTGTGTGTGTGTCTTTGTGTGTGTGTGTGTTTGTGTGTGTGTGTGAGACTTTAGAAAATTATCTAATTTTTCTCTTTCGCCCTGAGAAAATGTTTACGATAGGAGTTGAGTGATGTGATGTACACAGACTTTTACCAGGAGATGTAATAAATAAATTAACTAGAATGATTGTACCTCTCCCCGTCCCTGTCCGTCTCTCCCCCTCCCTGTCCGTCTCTCCCCGTCCCTGTCCGTCTCTCCCCCTCCCTGTCCGTCTCTCTCCCTCTCTCCCTCCCTGTCCGTCTCTCTCCCTCTCTCCCTCCCTGTCCGTCTCTCTCCCTCTCTCCCTCCCTGTCCGTCTCTCTCCCTCTCTCTCTCCCTCTCTGAATTTCTGCGCCTCTCCACCTTCCTGTCCCTCTGTCTCTCTCCTTGTCTCAGTCTCCCACCCTGTCCCCCAGCTACATGGACACACATTCACCCCAACTCCAGCCAAACGTACCCCAGTAACCTCTCACCTCCAGGTATATTGTGTTCCCTTCCCCAGTCTGTCCTCCCTCTCAGTGTTTCAGCAGGGCTGATGCATAATGCCTCCCACTAAACACTTAGTAGAGAAGTGCTTAGAAGAGGCCTGAAGAGAACTGGTTAACCCCCCACAGACCCTGATAACAGTTAACCTCTGTGGTGTACACACACGCAGCTTAAATATATAACAGCATCCTTGCTACTAAACTTAGCCGAATGGGATTCTGCGGTGTTGATGGAATAATGGCGTCCCGAACCTGTCATAACAGAAGTATTCAGTCCAGCCTAACTTCAGCCTAACGTCGCTCTGCCAGAAAGTCCTCTTGCACAGTTACATCACCCACTAAGGTCCTTGGACTGTGGGAGAGAACACAAGTTCATCCATCACTTCACAGCAGGGAAATAGATCCTATAGAACTATAATCCACATGTCTCTGTGTACAGCCGGGATTATAATTCAGACCCCGACTTTAAACCATTCGGTTTTGGGATGAATAATCCATATTAACTTCCATTCATCATTCAGTTCTCGCCCAGTCGATCTCCATAAAGTTATTTTGAAAGGTCTTGAATTCTAGCAGACGCAGAGCTAGTCAGCCAGCCCCGCCCCTAACTACTGATAACAGACAAAGATTAATGATTTACAACTAACTTAACGTTATGAGGTCACACACTCTCACACACACGGACACGCACGCGCACACACACACGCACACACACACACACGCACACGCGCACACGCGCACACGCGCACACGCACACACGCACACACGCACACACGCACACTCGCACACTCGCACACTCGCACACTCGCACACTCGCACACTCACACACTCACACACTCACACACTCACACACTCACACACTCACACACAAACACCACAGATAGACACAGTCTCCCCAACTTTGCCAGTTTAAAGCATGTTCTAGCTCAAGCCTTATGGACGTCATACGTTGCCGTTATCAGCGAGACCCTTCGGACCGACATCCATCACAGCAACGTTTCCCGGATACGCCTGCAATCAGTGGCAGCCATCTTGTACTGAGATTAGGCAAATAGTATTGAAATTACAGCTCCAAAATGGAGTCATGGAACCAGTGTGTCAGAGCTGAAATATCAGGAGACCCACTCCTGATAACCTCCTATTACCACCGCAGACAGAAAGCTGCTCTGTTTATATACATCTATATTTAACCATACATCCCCCGAATACGTCCTCAGGGGAGGCAAAACCTACTCAGGAACATCAGGTCACTACCTACCAAGGTGACAGGGTCAGAGTTCAGAGAAGGTTGGCTTTACGTTCCACGACCCTCCCACCCAGTCACAAGCACAGCCATTAAAACCCACCACACTAGACCCAGCTCGATGAGGTTGACGAGCCGGAAGTGATAGGCGGTTAAACTCATTGACCAGCACTGCAATGCAAGCTGGTCTGAAATACAGTAAACATCCCTCATACCGTGCTGCTTCAAAAAAGCACGGCCTGCACAAGGTTCACGTTGTTCATAGTATAGAAACTCTCGAGGTCCTGCAGCCAAACCTGTTTCAAATCAGATTCTCTGCTGACTGGACAGGAGTGAGTCATGACAGCAATTAGCGGTTGTCAATCAAGCGTTTCCACATAACACCAGTCATTAGCGTACAGGCCAGGTCAACGTAGCCTTGGATAATGTAGGACCAGACTGAGAATATACAGGAGACCAGACTGAGAATATACAGGAGAACAGGCTGAGAATATACAGGAGACCAGGCTGGGAATATACAGGAGACCAGGTTGAGAATATACAGGAGACCAGGCTGGGAATATACAGGAGACCAGGCTGGGAATATACAGGAGACCAGGCTGGGAATATACAGGAGACCAGGCTGGGAATATACAGGAGACCAGGCTAGGAATATACAGGAGACCAGGCTGAGAATATACAGGAGACCAGGTTGAGAATATACAGGAGACCAGGCTGAGAATATACCGGAGACCAGGCTGGGAATATACAGGAGACCAGATGAAGCTCAACCAGGGTGAAATACAGAAGAGACCAGACTGAGATCAACCTGGGTGGAATACACGAGAGTTTAGACTAAGGTCAATCAGGGTAGAATATAGGAGTGGATGAGCATACATACACAACAATCAATGCAACAAATTAGTTATTTACATGTTGCAGCTCTCAGTGTTTGTGTGTGTGTGTGTGTGTGTGTGTGTGTATGTGTGTGTGTGTTCTGGTTTTACATTAAAGGAAAATAATGGGAATTTAGGAGATTCAGACAAAAAGCTTTAACTGACCAGGTATTACAGGTTAGGTTTTGGAGTTAGTGGTATGTTAACTTCAGACATGAATGTTAGGTCATTGAGGTTAAGGCGAGGATTAGTGTTAGGGTCATTTTAAAGTTAGGTTTGGGTTAAGGTTAATGAAGGGGCTCAGATGCATAGACACAGGCCTGAGCAGGGAGCTGACGTAGCCAGACAGGTGGTGGTGGCCCAGTGTGTGGTGTGTGGAGCAGCAGTCCATACGGAGAATAATCCACAACAAAAGATTCGACTGGTGTCCTACTGACAGTTACAGTTTCCTCTATCACTCACTGCTTCACATACTCCTTTGTTCTTTGTCCGACGGAGCAGCCTGCGCTCAACTGGCTGAAACAACATCACACGCGTGCGCCAGCCAGCTGTTACTGGGTTAGTACTTGTAACCACAGTGATAGGCAAAGCGCTCAGAATCAAAGGTGAGATGAAACTGATTAGCTTTTATAAACATCCAAACAAAATATATTCCGACGTCCAAACAATGGACTTTATGATGGCTTAGTCACTTTGTCAAGTCACTAAGTCATGTTTATAACCTATGTCAGACTAGGCAGTGTAGCTTTGGCTAATGTTGTTTTTACACTACAATAGTCTTATTTTTGATGAATGAGACTTGTTGCCAGATTTACAGAGTCAGAGATTAAAAAATAAACACGTGAAAATGGCCAATATCGCATATCACCTTCCAAGGAGCGGAATGAGCAGTGAATTGGAGTGGAATGAGCAGTAATTTTAGAAGTCTGGTTCCTAAAACAATTGTACTATCACCAGCAAGAGAACTTGTTTGATGGACAGTCATGTTATTTATCAGGTAAACATTGTCAGTTTTCTAAATAGGCTAAACAACACTGTGGTAAACAGGCTCATATTCAGTGAGTCGTACTCCTGACAGTCAGAAACGTAAAACGGCTTAAAAACCTGTTATGAGCCATTTAATCCATGACAAAGAGCTCACCGCGGTCCAGTGTTCCCTTCCGGTCGGTCACTCAGTACAACACTAATGGGTTAGAGACTCAAACACAATAATTCACTAAAGACTTTCTGCGCTAATGCCTTAAACCAGGCCAGGTGAGAGGATTACCACCAGGGCGCCCCGTCTTCCAGGTGCTTTCAATTCCAGCTCCTCCTCACAGAGAGGTACGACGGGCCATTTAAAGTAAAAAAAACTTGATACTACCAAGCCTCGCTGCAGTTTCCTGTTCCCCAAAAAACAAGCAACTGAATGCGCCAGGTGTGACTTGGCTGCAACGGCAGAGAAGGACTGCCCCAGAGCTGACACGGGTCCTTACCCACCACACAGCGCCGGGGCAGAGGTCTCTGATATGAGTTGAACAGCGTGGTCACGGAGGGAGTGTCATTCGTACCCCGAGAGGGCAGCACTTTCAGGGTTACAGTCCTTGAGGAGTGCAGGAGTGCACTATGGACGTGCTTCAGACCTAGTGCCCCATTGGATAGGGCTGAGGTGTTGGATCGGCTGGCCAAGCCTCCCTTCTGATCGTCTGGGTCGGCGGGCCTTATGAGACCCTCATACAACACCATGCAGTTACTGGCTCTGGCTCAGGTTTTCGCTCATATTGCTAGCACTTTGCTCTTTGTTCTGCCCTTGGGGTCAGTTACTCTAGACGATCTGGTTGCGTTGTGCAGAGTGACCGCCCAAAAGGGAACATCCATTCTGACTATAACCCTAGTTCCCTGAGGGAGGGAAAGACGTCCAACACCTTGTTGGCCCCACGCCATCTACGTGGGACGGTAAGTGGTTCTGTATCAGAGAGATGGAGGACGAGACACAATTAAAGCATCTGGCCGGGTCAGAGCTCCCGGATGTCCGGTCCTCTCACATGCCCCTGGTCAAGGTGTGACGTTTTCCAGTGAATGAAGGTGTTTATGTTTTTAATCTATTAGAGTTGTACCTCCTCCCCTCCCTCAGGTAGTAGGGACTGAAGACATTATTCTAAAGCAGTGGGAAAGCATTCGGATCTATTTTGGTTTGCCAGACAATTCCAATTACAGGATGTGGAAAAGTCAGGCTGAGTTTGAGGGTAAATTCCACAAAATGATACGCTGACAGTCAGAGAAATCCTCGAACTCGGTATAGTTGTACCTCCCTCAGATCGGCTCTTTTTCACCCTACACCAAATGATCAATTCCATGATGGTATTAACATCAGCTGTGTCAGCTAAGCACAGATCAGGCCTAAGAAAACAGCGCTGAATTTCTAAACCTATTAATAAGGCTGAGGTTGAAACTTCACAGATTCAAGGAGAGACTATTTAACAGTTCTATTAAACCCAGTCATGTCTCATCCGCTCTCTGCATCAGCTTTCATCCCTCCATCCCTGCCCCAGGCTCTCTTCCTTCCTCTAGTCATCCGTCCATAGACTAACCTTTCTCCCTTCCTCAAGTCACCCTTCACCTCTCTCTCCCTCAGTTTCTTTCTTTCTTTCTGTCCATCCCAGTGCCCTCCTCTGTGAGTCATTACATGGCCAGGTTATAAGGGGAGTCAGGGCGGCCTGGAATGGCTCCGGATGTGACATGGGCCTTAATCTGGACCACGCTTTCCTGGCCAATACAAACCATGACTTACAGAAAACTAGGATTTCTAGCAAACTATGACATGCGCTCATTCATGCGCGCGCACGCACACACACACACACACACACACACACACACACACACACACACACACACACACACACACTTTTCCCTTTCCCAGGCACCACCTAAGGGAGAACACTTCATCCAAATGACTCTCATGGACTAGTGATTATACATTTTCTTCTCTATTTTTTTCTCTACCGAATCCCTATTTTTAGTGAGCACTGAAAGTATTTTGCCTCCCCCTCTCTTGTCCACTGTTCCTATGTCTCTCCTCCCTCGATCCTGCTCCTTCTCTCCCACTGTGTTTTGACCAAAAAAGCAGTAGACTGCGGCATTTTTCCCTGTCAGACGCAGACTGTCTGGACGTCAAAGAGAAAGCACAGAGAGTCAGAGCTATATTTACACACTGACCTCACCCGGTACACAACGTGCAAACACACACACAACTGCTCTCATATTTTCACCCGTACAACATGGTCAGGGATGACGCATACACCCGAATGACCTCTCCTCCGCTGCTGGCCAGTGCTAACGGTTGTGGTTGATGGCAGTTGAAGCATGAAGCATTCTGGTTCTCCGGTGATACAGAAGGAACAGAGACTAAGACAAACACCAGAGGCTGAGGTGGAATCAGACAGAAACAAGTTAAACAATCAAAATGCCGTTTTAGTTTCCTGTGATGTACCCTGTTCTTCTTTAACACTCGACACACACACACACACACACACACACACACACACACACACACACACACACACACACACACACACACACACACACACACACACACACACACACACACACACACACACACACACACACACACACACACACATGTCCTAACCTGAACATCTACGGGTCCCTATGTACTAACCTGAACATATACGGGTCACTATGTACTAACCTGAACATCTACGTG
>JACXGI010020571.1:0-10976 GCA_016801175.1 Esox masquinongy | reverse complement strand
GCCAGTGTAAAGAGGCTAGTACTGGAGTAATGTGTTCACATTTTTTTGTTCTAGTTAGGATTCTAGCAGCCGTGTGCAGCACTAATTGAAGTTTATTTATTGATTTGTCAGGGTAACTGGAAAGAAGAGCATTGCAGTAATCTAATCTAGAAGTAACAAAAGCGTGGATTAGTTTTTCTGCATCAGTTTTTGATAGAAATTTTCTGATTTTTGCAATGTTCCGAAGATGAAAATAAGCAACTCTTGAGACATATTTTATATATTCATCAAAGGAGAGGTCAGGGTCAAGGGTAACGCCAAGGTTTCTTACAGTTTTTTGGGATACAACCATGCAGCCGTCGAGGTTCACAGTGAGATCTGCCAACAAAGCTCTTTGTTTCTTGGATCCTAAAACGAGCATTTCTGTTTTTCTTGAGTTTCAAAGCAAGAAGTTCTCTGTCATCCACTTCCTAATATCTGAAACGCATGCTTCCAAAGTAGCTAATTTTGGGGCTTCTCCATGCTTCATTGAAATATATAACTGTGTGTCATCAGCATAACAGTGAAAATTGACATTTTGATTCCGGATTACATCACCCAGAGGCAGCATATATAATGAGAACAATAATGGGCCCAGAACCGAGCCTTGAGGAACACCAAAACATACCTTTGATTTGTCAGAGGATATTCCATCCTCACATACAAACTGATATCTTTCAGATAAATAAGATTTAAACCAGGCTAGAACATGTCCACGTAGCCCAATATGGGTTTCCAGTCTCTCTAAGAGAAGGAAGTGATCAACAGTGTCAAAAGCAGCACTAAGATCAAGAAGCAACAGGACGGATGTGGAACCTTTGTCTGAGGCCATTAGAAGGTAATTTGTTACCTTCACGAGTGCAGTCTCAGTACTATGATGGGGTCTGAAACCGGACTGGAGCATTTCATAAATGTTATTTGTCCTCAGGAAGGCATTCATTTGTTGGTAAACACCTTTTTCTAGGATTTTTGAGAGGAACGGGAGGTTCGAAATTGGCCTATAATGGTTTAATATGTCAGGATCCAGATTCGATTTTTTTTGAAGAGGCTTAATTTTTAGTGAGTTTGGTATTTTTTTGCTATTTTTAGTGAGTTTGGTATACATCCGGAGGAAATGGAGCAATCTATTATGTTCAACATTGGCTGACCTAGCACAGGAAATAGCTCCTTAAATAATTTTGTTGGAATTGGGTCTAGCTGACAATTTGTGGTTTTAGAACTCATTACAAATTTAGTGAATGTGTCGAGCGATATGGGATCAAATAATTCAAGTGTCCCCATTGACACCTGGTAAGGGAGGTTCAGGACATTCTCAGGACAACTGAGATTTTGGGGACTATAACTATTTAAGGAGGAGTCAGATATTTGGTTTCTAATGGTGATGATCTTTTCATCAAAGTAGTTCATGTATTCATTATAGCTAAAGTGAAGAACCACTTCACTTGTTGAGCGTTGCTTTTTTGTTAACTTTGCAACTGTATCGAAGAGAAATTTTGGATTGTTTTTGTTCACCTCAATTAGGTTGGAGAAATAAGCTGATCGAGCAGATGTGAGTGCTTTTCGGTATTGTAGTGTACTGTCTATCCAGGCTAGTCTGAATACTTCCAACTTGGTGGAGCGCCAGTTACGCTCCAATTTTCTGGAGGCTTGCTTGAGTGCTCTAGTATTGTCTGTGTACCAGGGAGCAAGTTTCTTGTTGCGTATTTCTTTAGTTTTTAGTGGTGCAACCGTATCTAAAATATTTCGCAGTGTTGAGTTTAGATCCTCAGTTTCATCGTTTGTGGATTTATTTACTCTGTCATTGATGAGCGAGCTTGTAAGAATATCAAGAAATCTATTTGTAGTCTGGGAATTTATTGTATGGCTTTTGAAACTCGTTGTTTGCGGAGCAAGTGGATTTCTTGTTTTAACGGTAAATGTAATAAGAGTGATCCGATATTCCAGGATTTTGGGGGGAAATTATTAGATCTACAATATCTTTTTCTCGTGACAGGACTAAATCTAAGGTATGATTGTGGCAGTGTGTTGGACCTGAGACATGTTGGATAAAACCCATTGAGTCAATTATGGCTTCAAAGGCTTTTTGAAGAGGGTCATTGGACTTTTCCATATGAATATTGAAATCGCCAAAAATTAGAATACTATCTGCCATGGCTACAAGGTTAGACAAGAATTCTGGAAACTCATTGAGGAACATTGTGTATGGCCCGGGGGGCCTGTACATAGTAGCTATGTAAAACGATTTATCAGCCTGGTTAACTTTCATGAGTAAAACATCAAAAGAATGAAAACCAGTGATGTGTTTGAGAGTAAATTTATATTTACTGTCAAAAATATTAGCAACACCCCCTCTTTTCTGGATGCACGGGGGATATGATCACTAGTAAAGCCAGGAGGAGAGGCCTCATTTAGGGCAGTGAATTCATCAGGCTTTAGCCACGTTTCACACAAGCCAATAACATCTAGTTTATGATCAGAGATTAATTAATTTACTGCAACTGCCTTTGGAGCAAGGGATCTAACATTTAGGTGTCCCATTTTGACATGCGAGGTGATACAGTCATTTTTATTTGTGACCGAGGTGGAGGAAGGCTTTATCTTAATAAGGTTGCTATTATTAGCACTACCTTGTTTAACTTTTCTCAGCCTGGAACGAGTCACAGTGGCAATAGGTAAAACTGTACTGACTACTCTGGCTATGCTATCAACAGACTCCACTATGCTAGCAGGCTGGCTAACAGCCTGCGGCCTGACCTGCACCCTATTTCATGGTGGGACTAAAGGACTGAGACTCCTGTCAATATTCCAAGATAAAAGAAGAGCACAACTGCAGCTAGGATGGAGTCCGTCGCTCTTCAGCAGATCAGGCCTGGCCCTATTTCTGGGAGAGTCCCAAAAAGAGAGCCAGTTATCTACAAACTCTACCTCCTGCGACGGGCAGAACTCCATTTTCAGCCAGCGATTGAGTTGCACAAGTCTGCTGTAGAGCTCGTCACTACCCCTAGCTGGGAGGGGGCCAGAGACAATTACTCGATGCCGACACATCTTTCTAGCTAGTTTACACGCTGATGCTATGTTCTGCTTTGTAACCTCTGACTGTTTCATCCGAACGTCGTTGGTGCCAACGTGAATAACAATATCTCTGTACTCTCTATACTTGCCAGTTTTGGACTTCGCTAGCACCAACCCCAGATTTGCAGCTACGTCGGTGGCTCTGCCCCCCGGTAAACAGTGTACGATCGCCGGCTGATTCTTTAGTCTAATACTGCGGGTAATGGAATCGCCGATGACTAAAGTCTTCAGTTTTTCCGGGCCACTGGTAGAAAATGCCTGCCGATCATTCCCCTCCGAAGACGGCTTGGGCCTTGACTCCAACTCCAGTGGGGAAAACCTGTTGAAAATCTCAGTCGGCTCTAGCAGCGACCCAGGTTTAACTGGTCGACGGCATTTCTTCCCAGTGACCAAGAGAAAGTTCTTGCCCGGCTGCAGGAGCTGTGCCGGGGGGCTAACAACACTGTCGTTTCTTCCTGGTGGCACAGATGCAGTTTTTTCCATTTCTACACTAACATAATCCTTGCCTGACATTTGCGTCTGAAGCCGAGCCTCTAACACTGCTATCTTTACCTGAAGACGATAGTTCTCCTCCATGTTGTAGCTACAACAATTACAGTGATAAGGCATAGTAATGGTACTTAGCTTCGGGTGTTCAGGGGTGAGTAGTTCCGTTAATTATGTCCAAATAGAGCCCGGTGTAGAAAAGTTGGGTAAAAAGGTCAACAGATAAAAATATTGCGTTGGTAAACTCTTAAAGTAGTATTTAACCAATTAGTTTACAAAGAGTAAATTCGAAAAAGTTTGGCAGATAGCCAGGTAGGTAACAGCAAGCAGCGTACAGCACGTCAACCAATGATGATGGTCTTGACTATGTACAGACTCAGTGAACATGGCCTTGACTATGTACAGACTCAGTGATCATGGCCTTGACTATGTACAGACTCAGTGATCATGGTCTTGACTATGTACTGACTCTGTGATGATGGCCTTGACTATGTCCAGACTCAGTGATCATGGCCTTGACTATGTACAGACTCAGTGATCATGGTCTTGACTATGTACAGACTCAGTGATGGTGGCCTTGACTATGTACAGACTCAGTGATGATGGCCTGGCTGTGTACAGACTCAGTGATCATGGCCTTGACTATGTACAGACTCAGTGATCATGGTCTTGACTATGTACAGACTCAGTGATCATGGTCTTGACTATGTACTGACTCAGTGATCATGGCCTTGACTATGTAATGACTCTGTGTGCATGGCCTTGTCTTTGTATAGACTTACTGAGCATGGCCTTGCTATTGAGAGAATCTACCATTGGCAGGTTTGGCTCTTATTAAAAGACAGGCTGTGCACACTGCCCCCAAAATGAGGTGGAAACAGAGCTGCACTTCTTAAATGTATGACCACATAAGAGACACATATATTTTCCTTAGATCATACAGACCCACAAAGAATTTGAAACCAAATCAAACGCTTTACAATTTTTTTCCCCTCCATGTCACCTCCAGGGCTCCGTATCTACCAGCTTTGTGAAAACAACAAGAACGAGGGAGAGGGAGATAGAAGGGGGCTAGTGAGTGGGAGCTGTGAACTAGGATGGGGTAAATGGAGAAAGATTGTCTATCCTTTTCTCCTTCACCTTCCATCACTCAGAGAAGTGAGGAGTTCCTCTGTATAGGGGATGAGAAGGTTGTGGTCCCAGAAAAAAAAAGAAAGAGAAAGGAACAAAAGACAAAATACATGAGAGATAGACAGGAGAAAAGGAGAAGGGAGAGAAAGAAAAATAAATTTTGTTCGTTTGTGGAGGTTCGTTCTACTTGAAAGCCTTTGTGTGGTGTCTTTAGGAGGATGAATGAGGGGAATATTGAGGGTTTTATCGTAAAGTGTTCTGCTCTTCTCGGGAGTCTAGAGGAGTCATCTGGGCGTCTAGAGTTGTACTCACTAGGAAGAAAATGAGCTGCGGGAACAAACACCTTCTGTATTTGGTTCATGTATCCTCTGACTTCTTTGGTTCCTTTTTGCGGTTCAAAGAAACTTTGGGTGTGTCTCTGAATGCACGGTTAACTTGAGGTTTTGATACATTTTCTGCTGGTTTGAATTAGTAGCTGTAGTCAATTGACCACACTGAATTAGCCTTCAACTAGCGTGTGACTTCATCAGCCAGTCCTTCATCCTGTCCCTTCATTGCATTCTGTTTACATTTCTTTATATTTTAAACAACTTTTTTTGGAAATGGGGTTGTACATCTGTTGATGTGCAAAACATTTAAACTTTATTGCTTTTGTAATATTTTGGGAGATGTCTCATGCAAGACTATAATTTAAATGTTCTAGCGTGGGACCGGAAAATGTACAGATGTTGACCTTGGAAAGGGCAGACTTTCCTACCTGACTTGACTCAAATACTATAGATAGAGAACATTTGGAAAAACTGGGAACAGATCCCAAAGTTCACTGGTGTTCACTCTTTGCAGGAGCTTTGTGGGTTGACAGAACTGTCTTTATATGAAGTGTATAGGATTTTATTGGATTATATTAGATTCCTAGACTCAGTGGTTAATGAATAGACTGATATTATATTAGACTCTTGACTCAGTGGTTAATGAATTGACTGATATTATATTAGATTCCTAGACTCAGTGGTTAATGAATAGACTGATATTATATTAGACTCTTGACTCGGTGGTTAATGAATAGACTGATATTATATTAGATTCCTAGACTCAGTGGTTAATGAATAGACTGATATTAAATTTGATTCCTAGACTCAGATATTATGTTAGATTCCTAGATTCGATTTGGCCTCATCTTGTGGCTTATCAAACTCATCTCTCCTCTGATGGTTGTGGTGTGTGTGATTGGTATGTGTGTGTGTGGTATGTATGTGTGTGTGTGAGTGGTGTGTGTGTATGAATCTTAGAGTCCCTCAGGTCACATGGGTTTTACTCAGGACTGGCGTCAGTCGAGCCACTCAACCATAAAGTCCTGATTGATGGAGTGCTGCAGAGATGGTTGTCCTTCTAGCTGGTTTTCCCATCTCTGTAGATAAACTCTGTGGCTAGGGCCTGAAGTCCTCTCCAGGATAATGAAACATGAAAGAACTGCTCCTTACAATTCAGAATCAAAATTTAGGTCACTTTAATGTTCAGACAATATGGGTTAGGGTTTGGCAAAAATTCTATGTAAAATTTAGGCATAAACTTTTGGTTATTGAGGTTAGGGTTAGGGAACATTCTTTTTTGTTTTCTAGTCCCCAGAAGCATAGAAGAGCACAACTGTGCGTGTGAGTGACTGTGCGTGTGTGTGCGTGCGTGTTTCTCCCACGTGTGTCTCTCCCACATTCCCGGAGCACAAAGCTGGGTGTCTGAACCCCATTATTCCACAGCTTTAAAATCCCTGGAAGGAATTATGTTTTCAGACTCCCCACCCCCACCCTCCCCACAAAACAACCTCCCTCGGATCGACTTAATGCCCAAGTATGCACAGGTGTTGGACAAACGCTAGGCGCTGCTTTCCAGCCGTTTCATCTGGTCTGAGATCTCAGACAAATGTTTGTCATTATCCTGCGTCCTATCAGTTACACTAGTTATGCACTCTGCACACACCGTAGCCACAGAAAGGAACCTCCCAATGTTTCCACTTCTTGAAGTAATGTTTACTAACTGAATATGAACTTTTAAGATGTGAGATTTTCACTGGGCGTTTACCTTAAGGCTTAAAGAGCCAAGACCAAGAACATCGAGTGATGACTTCTGGAACTTATTTGGTGGATTAGTAGATAAATTATACTGGACTTAACTGTATAGATCCTCAACTGATGCTGCCAGGCATGCTGGGAAGTTAGTGTGGCTATACAATACATTTCTGGGTGGCCAAAATTAGGCAAAAATCCATAAACCAGGACGCCTGCTATATAGAGAGAACCTGTCTCTAGTTGTGATTATATGTCCTTGACCAAGCGACCTCTGACCCTTTAAATCCTCCTGCTCTTTGACATGGAGAGTCTTGACAAACTAAAGAGAGAAACTAAATCAAACGAGGTCATTGCCCAGGGCGCTGACCAGTCACATGCGATCAGATTAGAGTTCTTTCAAAAAGCACAATTGGCCCTCTTAGACTTTGTGAATAATGTCCATACTGGTCATGGGGGTTATCAACCAACCATTCAATTGATTGCCAACAAAATCAGATAAATCAGTTTAGAGAGTCCAACTCAAAATGACAAATACTTAAAATAACTCTGTCTCATCAAAGTTTCAGTCTGACTGAAAGTGATTTTAGCAGCTATTTGGCCTCTTTCCAACAGTCCTTCCTGTATAACATTTAATAACATGTGTTAGTGTGTTCTGTCCTACATGTGTTGTCTTCTGCTAGCAGTAGCCTTCTGGGTATGTGTGCATGTTCCTAGTGATTGAAGGTGATTCTGATTGAAAACTCAGACCTTTCTAATCTTACTGGTCCGTTGTTCTGCTGCTGGGAGGCTTTGACACTTGGGTCCTGGTCTACAGAAGTGCACAGTACAGAAAATAGGGCTTTAAACTGAGATGGCCAGATCAGGGCACCATCTGAGACACATTGTGTTACTGTTACTGAACTCTCTCATCTTGTTATGGTTGTCATGTTTCAATTTACTGGAGACATAACTTTTCCAGACTTGGTCTGTACAGATCAGATGCAGGGATTTCTGTCTGTGATTCAGTGCCAAATGGATATTCCCTGTACATCCCCACTGTTACCAGGCAACCACGGCTCTGACTTATTATGGACTGACAGTTCAATACCACACAGTGATATAAGAGCCTTGTCTCTGGGAGTTTATTTGAAAGGAAGTTATTCTGCCTAATTTAACCCTGACCAAACCTTGTCATGATGCTTTTGGAAATAGTTCTGCCTGACAAAAGAGGAAAGGGAGGGAGGATGATGTAATTACAGACCTATTACGCAAAATGGATCATATCACCTACATATTGTTGTTATGGCAAATGCACCCTAATCATCAAATAATACCTATAGATCTTTATTTCTCAGCCATGTAATATGCCATTGATGTTGCCAATAGTTAGTGTTAGATCCTGTAAGTAAGAGAGAACAAATGTTTTCCACAAATCACAAGTTGACAGCATTTGATTCAAGCTTTAAAAATATGCTGGTTCATGTTGTACGGTTTGAAAAGCAACATGTACAGTGAATTGGTTTCTGGCTTTTAGTTCATGGAGTTAAGCAAAACCCGATGCTTGATATGTCTCACAATTCTGTTATTTTCATGGCAACTTGAAATACAGTGGATTCTGGAAAACAAAATCTATCTAAAAGAAGCTGACAGTTCATTCTATGCAGACACACCTATGTGCACATACTACAAAAAACATATTTTTGTCGCATTTATTGATTGCGTGTGTGTGTGTGTGTGTGTGTGTGTGTGTTTGTGTGTGTCTGTGTTTTGTGAGTGTGTCTGTATATTTTGTGTGTGTGTCTGTGTGTGACGGAGTGATATATTTCACATGGCTTTTATTTGCAGTTATTTGTCAATATAAACTTGCCAGCCTCTTCTTGTTGGAATCTACTACAGAAGTTTCAGCCTGTGTCTCTGATGATCTTGTGCTGTCCTGTCAAATTTTTTGTTGTTATTTTGCCAAACTACAAAGGACAAGACAGCACCAACTGATCTGATACAGGCTAAAGCGCTGTAGCTGCCTTACCCAGAATGCTCTCCTTTGCCAGACATGTCGTTGGAGGTCCAAATGGACTGTGACCGTTACTGGAGACATTAAGCATGACATGCTTTGTTCTGAAGTGAGCAGAGTAACAGTAGTTCTGGAATGTGCTTAGAAGGTTCTGGAATTCCTGAGTTGGAACTGTGGAATGTTGATGTCTGTCATGGAGTCTTCTCTGATGGATGTAGAGGATGCTTCCTCATGGCCACTTTGCTCTCTCGTGTGCTCTTCATTTATCCCCATTATTAGACAGAGTTCATGGTGACAGGTTGAACCAGACAGGCTCAAGAGCCACGCTCTTCACAAAGGCTTTCTGGTAATGAGAGAGAAAGAGACAGTGAGAGAGACACAGGAAGAGAGAGAGGGAGACAGAAAGAGAGTGTAAGAGAGAGTGATGGGCAACCTGTGTGTGGGACAAGCTAAAACCAGTCACCAAGCAGGGTCACTTGTGACACTTTGAGGGTTGAGGTGAATTAAAATTGAAGGCAGTCAGTTAAGGAAGTCAGACTAAACATTTTAAAAATGGAATTGTTTTTCGATTAATTTCTAATTAACTGACAGAAACAAGTTATTTAATTTAAGGTGTTTTTGTTTACAAGATAAATTAAAATCTCTTCCTGAACTGAGTACCTTTTATTCAATGCCATTTTCACCATTACCTTATCTTAAGATTATGATATTAAATATAATATTTCATTAATAACAATTATCTTGTGAATATGATAATTGTGTATCATATGTCAGCAATAAGGCAGAAGGGGGTGTGGTATATGGCCAAATAGGCAGAAGGGGGTGTGGTATATGACCAATAAGGCAGAAGGGGGTGTGGTATATGGCCAAATAGGCAGAAGGGGGTGTGGTATATGACCAATAAGGCAGAAGGGGGTGTGGTATATGGTCAATAATGACAGTTTATCACAAACCCCCTGAGGTGGCTTATTGCTCTTATGAACTGTTTTCCAATGCAGTTAGCAGTAAAAAGTGACGTGATGACATACCTGTGGTATATATATGCAAGAAGGCACGAGGGTGTGTGCTAGATGGCCAATATAACATGGCTAAGAGCTGTTCATATTTTAATATTCCACACCTGCCAGCCCATCAGGATTCAAACTACCCAGTTCATTATGTACTAGTTTACGTGTTAAGGTTGATGGTATTTCTTTTTAATCATTAGAGGGGTAGTTGAATGGAGACAGAGAGGGCCCATTCTGAGTTTGGGTAACACTTTTATCTACCACACCCCCTGTCTTGGAATTCTATTCAGGATGACCTGAAAGTTGAAGACCTCTGTCCATTTGCATTTTGAACAGTTGCTGGGTGAACATTTTACATTGATTTGTGTTTTCTATTCTTAGTGTGTATTTATGCTGTTTTAAATCTGTTATTTTGTATGTTTTATGGCTGATGTTGTACAACCCCAACCCCAAAAAAGTTGGGACGTGGCGTAAAATTTAAATAAAAACAGAATGCAATGATGTGCAAATCATTTATCCCTATATTCAATAGAAAATAGTACAAAGACAACATATGAAATGTTGAGACTGAGACATTTTATTGTTTCTTGAAAAATATATGCACACTTTGAATTTGATGCAAGCAACACATTGCAAAAAAGTTGGGACAGAGGCAACAAAAGACTGGAAAAGTTGTGTCATGCTAAAAAACAATACCTGGTGGAATATATCACAAAACTAATTAGGTCAATTGGGAACAGGTCAGTAACATGATTGGGTATTAAAAGATCATTCCAGAGGGGATGGGTCTGTCAGAAGTGAGGATGGGGAGGGGTTCATCACCCTGTGAAAGACTGCGCAGGCAAATAGTGCAACAATTTAAGAATAACATTTCTCATTGTGAAATTGCAAAGTGTTTGTGGATCTCATCATCTACATTACATAATATCATAAAAATAATCTGAGAATCTGGAGAAATCTCGGTATGCAAGGGACAAGGCCGAAAACTAATATTGGATGGCTGTGGCCCATTGAAAACATTTGGCACATTATGAAATGGAAAATATGAAACAAGATTATGAAGGGAGAGAGGAGGATAAGAAGGGAGGGAGTGGCATATGAAGGGAGAGAGAGGGATATGAAGGGAGAGAGGGGGATATGAAGGGAGAGAGGAGGATAAGAAGGGAGGGAGGAGGATATGAAGGGAGAGAGGAGGATATGAAGGAGACA
>JACXGI010020570.1:0-10909 GCA_016801175.1 Esox masquinongy | reverse complement strand
CTAATCTGTAAGGTTAGAGAAGACAGGACAGACTGTAACTAATCCGTAAGGTCAGAGAAGACAGGACAGACTGTACCTAATCTTTAAGGTCAGAGAAGACAGGACAGACTGTACCTAATCTTTAAGGTTAGAGAAGACAGGAGTGACAATAACTAATCTGCTCCGCAATTGTGAAGAAAAGCACTGAATCTATGAGAGGGAGAGATGCCGTAGACTATCAATATGTTTCTGATTGTACGTGTGTTTGTGTGTGTGTGCATGTATGTGTGTGTGCACCTATGTGTGTGTGTGCATGTATGTGTGTGTATGTATGTGTGTGTGCGTCCACCCTGCTGGAAGCCTCCTACCTCTAAATAACCTCATTACAAGAGAATGCATGTCTGCCGCTAACGGATGACAGAAGGGAAGATTCTGACAAAAGCAGACCTTATAAATATTGATCACACACACACACACTCAAACCACTAAAGCGCAAACACACACGCACACGCACACACACGCACACACGCACGCACGCACACATACACACACACACACACACACACACACACACACACACACACACACACACACACACGCACTCCACACAATAAAGCATGCCCTCACTTGCATACAAACACTCCACACAATAGAAAAGCTAAACCAGGCTCACACACAAGTATGAATGCCAGAGACGGGAGTCCAGATTATGGCAGAACAACAAAAGTTCATCAAGGCGCAGCAGAAATCACACAACCATCACAAAACACCATAAAACAATGTCCTGCATGATTAGATCAGCGCAAAAGATTTATGTCTTCTGTTAACAGGACACAGGTTAGTCAACCAGAGAAGGACGTCCTTGCAAATAGCTAAAGCGGCTAAAACAATATGTTACACATTCATAGGCAAAACCAAATAACAGACACACACATCATTCGTAAAAAATCTCCCGGATCCACAGTTTGTATGGGGAATCACTCACCTTGAGTTATCAAAGACAGTTAAAACCATTTTGCACCAATGTCTGTTAAAGCAGAACATGTTGTGTTGGCGCTAACAGAATGATGGTACAGTACCGTGATGGATCACACGGAACTCAACGGGTCAATATGGAAGAAAGCCCCGACAGGACGCAACCTCTCCAAAGAAACATTGCTGTGGTATGGCACTCCCCCAGTGAGGCTGGGATTCATTTAAAACCTGCCGTAGCAATGTTTACCCAGTGACTTTATAGTTGTTAAGATGAGGAGGAATATGTCTGTTATTGAGAAAACAGTCATACTTTTTGACACAACGATCAACTGCGATAGTTCTGGTCTCGCCCATCTTGACTACAGTCAGGCATTATTAAAGGCAGGTGCAACAAAGAAAGACTAAGCAAAGCTGGAGCTGGCTCAGAACATAGCTGCATGTCGGTTCAGAACATAGCTGCATGTCGGCTCAGAACATAGCTGCATGTCGGCTCAGAACATAGCTGCATGTCGGCTCAGAACATAGCTGCAGCTGGCTCAGAACATAGCTGCATGTCGGCTCAGAACATAGCTGCATGTCGGCTCAGAACATAGCTGCAGCTGGCTCAGAACATAGCTGCATGTCGACTCAGAACATAGCTCCAGCTGGCTCAGAACATAGCTGCATGTCGGCTCAGAATAGAGCTGCATGTCGGCATAGAACATAGCTGCATGTCGGCTCAGAATATAGCTGCATGTCGGCTCAGAACATAGCTGCATGTCGGCTCAGAACATAGCTGCATGTCGGCTCAGAATATAACTGCATGTCGGCTCAGAACATAGCTGCATGTCGGCTCAGAATAGAGCTGCATGTCAGCTCAGAACATAGCTGCATGTCAGCTCAGAACATAGCTGCATGTCAGCTCAGAACATAGCTGCATGTCAGCTCAGAACATAGCTGCATGTCAGCTCAGAACATAGCTGCATGTCGGCTCAGAACATAGCTGCATGTCGGCTCAGAATATAACTGCATGTCGGCTCAGAACATAGCTGCATGTCGGCTCAGAACATAGCTGCATGTCGGCTCAGAATATAGCTGCATGTCGGCTCAGAATATAGCAGCATGCTTTGCCAATAAAAGCTGACAATACAATAGTAGATTATTCATGACGGCATGACTGCAGTCATATAAAATGCTCAGGCACCCGTGTGTCTGATGTTAAATGTATGGAAATTGTAATTATTATTTTGCCTGCAATATTTTTCTCATTAAGTGCGGGACTTCAGGAAGACTAGCTGTAAACCCGCTGTCAGCTAAGGGGATCCAAAAAAACTCAAATAAAACAACAAACAATAAAACACAAGTCTGACTCTCAGATGCATGTCTTTGTCCTGGTGGTTTCTAGAAGTTATGAGATCTGGTAGAACCATAACATGTCTAACAGGAATAATATTCCTCTCATATTTTCTCAACTTAAATGTAAAAATTGAAGTTGGGCATCTTGAAATACTCAAAGTTCCATTGTCACACAAAAGGGACATAGGAGAAAGAGAAGAGAAATACAGAAAACTCAAGAGAATACTGTAGTGACGTTAGATAGATCTATTATTCACAATAGAACGATTTACTGTTCATGACAGTCATACAGAGATTAAAAGTAAAACATCAGAAGTTTTATATAATTTTAGCCAGTTGTTTGCATTTTCTACAATATATTACAAACCCATTGTGTACATGTCTTACACATGTACAAGACCCCAGACTGCACATCTAAGACAAAAGCAAAAAGACAAAAGGAGAGAGAGAAAGAAGGAGAAAGACAGCAAGACAAAAGATCAACGTAAGAGAGATTATGATTGATGGCTGCTTGTTTTGCTAGCTGGCTGATCTGCTCTGGTGCTAAACTGTCTGTAGTCTCCCTCCCTGTGATTGACTGTGTGCTTCACACATTGAAACGTCTTGGAGAGACTCAGTGCTTCTCTGCTCTGGGGAATGTCAGAGTACAGAGGAGTTGGTTTGAGGAGATGAGGTCTGCTGCAGTGTGAGGAGTCCCGGAGCCTCCATTCAGACTGCCTGCAGGGGAGTCCCTCCTCACACCTGTGGAAGGACAAGGTGCTAGCAGGGGGCAACGAAGCTCACAGAACACGCAGAGACTTCTCAGATAAATATGTTTGTCTTAACAAAGACAGAGACGAGGGTTCTGGATATCAGATGCTGTTGTAAGTTTTCTGAAATGAGGCATTCCAGCTACTCATGCACACTAATTCCACCAGAACAAAGGACTCCAGGCTGCGTCTGTAGAATCTGAGGTGAATCTCAGTGACAGATGAAGACGAACCTTTAAATCGAACCATTCCTCCGAGCAGCATTCCAGCTCCAGCAGGATCCCCAGAACAGCCTTGGGTGGCTGTCAATAGGGATGATATTCACCATGTACTCTCTTCAGTATTGTTGGATAAAAACCCTCCTCCAGATTTGATCCAGGCCTCCAGGTCTTGGCCAGTGCGCCTGCTCTTTTTTCTCCTCAGCATTATTTGACTGACTGATTTGTATCATGATAAGAGGAGAAGAATGAAAACCAGCAGTGTTGCAGATCTCAAAGCCTCCAGGAGATATAAAAGTTCAAGTGTTCAATAGTTGAATTTATTCATTGTTTATTGATGGCGGAGTTTATATAGATCCCCAATAGTCTCCAGTGCAGAGCTAAAAACAATGGCCCTCATTCATGAAACGTGCGTACGATCAAATTTGATCTTAAAATGATCGTACGATCATTTCACCGACAGAGCTGGTATTCATCAATATTATCTTTGTCGCATCCTTACGATCAAACTCACGTCTGGTCGGAGACCGTGTAAACCAACATCAAAAAATAAGATAATGCTTGATTCGCAACAAGACCATCATTATCACGAAAAACAACAATCACAACAGCCTCAGTAACAATAACTACAATTAGAATAATAGGTCATAAAATAAGATGACGAGGAACATAACACATACAAACGTACCACAATATCAAATATTGTATCACTACTGTAGGCTGTTATTGTATTATTCATTTATTTCACTATATTCTGCATTTTCTCTCTTCTGTTGTTCATGCGTTTGTAAGGATTGAAATGCCTTTGTGTATGTAATGCGCTAGACAAAGAAACTTGCTTTGCCTTGCTTTTTCTAAGTCACTCAGGCCGTATCGACATACTTGGAGATCATAAATGGTCATTATAATTTCGGTGGCTGGCGTCTTGATTAGCTAACAGGTCTTAAATTGACGAGTGAGAGGATAAATAAACCAGTGGTTCTGGGGCGAGCACTTACCCTAATGATGGCAGAGCTTGCTCTTTTAAAGGAATTCAGCCCTGGGCTGAGACGTGAGTGTTCCGTAAATGCGCTGATTTCATTATGGAGAATGACTAATGGTTAATTAGCCGTTTCAGGCTATTGTTTATGTTGAAATCTGTCAATTCATAGGTTTCTGATTGCCACACCCGCATAAATTATGGGTGTGTCATATGTAAATAAGGACAGGTGCAGCACGTTCTCGCGTCCATGGATTTATCCGATTTATCAATCTGCAATGACATCTCCGCTCATTTTGACCAGGTGCGACAGTTTCGTGAATCACACTTAGAGGTGATCGTCTTTCCCAACGTTCGAATCTGAGAACTTTTCTGAGAAGGTTTCATGAATGAGGGCCAATGCGTGTAAATTGTGGGTTTGTGTGAGTTTAACTCCTTATGTTGTGTCTTTATGAATGTTTTACAGGTAACTTTGCTCTTTGCTTGTATAATTGAGGAGGGAAGGGTGGACTCTTTATTACAGTGATATTTTTCAAAACAAGAAGCAGTTTCCGGTCAATCTTCAACCAAGTCAGAGAAGCATGCGTGTGTTTAATGCCACCTGTGCGTGTGCAGTGAAAGGCAATGTGTGCTGCTTCATTTTGAGACAGCTGTAGGTTTGCTTGGTCCTCCAATATTAGTCCAATATTAGTCCTCAACCACCTTAACCGGTATGTATAACTCCAGTTGCTCTTTAGATTTTGAGAATATTTTGAACCAAACACGCTGCAGTGTTAAGGAGCGGTGTGTGTGTTTATTGCCCATTCTGATAATGACAGCAAGTTTTTGTTAAAAGTCTTTGTGAGCTCCCTGGCTTTGGGTGGTGACATGTGGATTGAGTCATCAGTATACATCACCATGCTAGCGTCTTCTAAGACAAGCAGGAAGTGATTTCTAAATATTGAGAAATGATAAGGGCCAAGACAGCTGCCCTGAGGGACACCACTGTGAGGTCTGGGGTTCACCTATGTTTGTCCTTATGTTTTGGTTTTGTTTTGTAAAATTGTTTCACTGTTGTTTTTGAATGTAGCTTTCTACCCTGTGTTAGTCCTGATGAGTTTCACCTGTGTTTCTGTTCACCTGCTCTCTAGTAGTTCCTATTTAGTTCAGTTCTGTTTTGTAGCTCCCTTGTGAGGTATTGTTTGTCTGTTGCCAACTTACTGAGCCTTTGTTTAGCGCACTCCTTATATCATCTCCAAGTACTTAGATATCCCGTGTTTAGACCTCAGTTTTGGACAGTCTCGACTTTGCTCTTGCCTTGTGATTTTGTGCCTTAGCCTTTGGATTTTTGACCTGTTGCCTTGCCTTTTTGACCACTGCTTCGCTATTCCTTTGTACCGTTGCCTCTCTATTTTTGACTAACCGGTTGTGACCCCTGACCTGACCCCTCTGCCTTCTTCCTTGCCCTTGCCTGGAACTGCCAACCTTCCAATAAATCATACAAACACTCCACGTCTGGAACTTGTAACCCTCCTCCCTGACTAGGTCATTACAACCACACATTTCTGACATTAATGATGCTTCCACATCGGTACACATGAATGCTGATTGCACTAGTTAGTAATTGTTATTAATATTATTATTGCCGAACTGCGTAAGTGAAGCCGGCCAAGAAGAGCGAATGTCTCATACTGAGTGAATGTGTGACCGACTGACCGACGCTTTTTAAATAGCGTAGTGGTTAGAGACGCAGACCTGGAACCAATAGGTCCTGCGTTCGAATCTCGTCACAGTAAGATATGCATTAGGATTTGTTCCTGAGACAAAATCTTTGCTGGCTACAACCTTCACTGACTGCGTTATAGCAAGGCTAAAATAAAACTGTTTACGGTTATATTGCAACTATTTCTGGTGGATTTTCAAAGTACGCATCCGTGCATGCATTTTGTGTCAGGATAGACAAAAACGTTGTTGACTACAACCTTCAGTAGCTACGTTATAGTAAGCCTAAAATTAAACTGTTCATATTGCGACTATTTCTGGTGGATCTTTGAAGTACACATCCATCCGTGCATGCTTTTGGGGGTAATATAGGCTAGATCAAAACCCCATGGGCAGTAAAATAGTAGGGGATTTTCTCTTGATGAATAAGTCAGTTATCATCACCTATTCTGATAGTTATATAATTGCTCAATTCTTGTGACTATTCCAAGTAGTAAGTTAGATACTAGTAAGCCTATTACTGGCTAATAAGCTGTTAAAACGGCCAATGGCATTTTGTGGTGGAGGTAAACTTAATAATAAACGTTACTCAGTTTAACACAATGCTTAATGGTGTCAAGCGAAATATTCAAACTTGGCGTGATGTTAATGCATGACAAAATTATCTAATGTCAAGATGCTATACTGACAAGGCCTTTGGAAGGGAGGGTGGACAGTGGTCATGTCCTTATGGAAGTAATGTCCCCCCTGTCCCTGTCTGTTTTTATGGCATGATAAGGTCTTTCCTCTTCTGACAAAACATAAATTCTCAACAGGTACTCCTTGTTAAGTAGGAGTTCCCTATTAAGTTTACTTCTCCAAGACAGACATGTTGTTCTCATACGATGGGAGAAATACTGGCTTGGATCTGGCATCTGGACTATGTAAAGCTTCCCTCACCATCTGGACTATGTAACGCTTCCCTCGTCCATCTGGACTGTGTAAAGCTTCCCTCATCCATCTGGACTATGTAACGCTTCCCTCATCCATCTGGACTATGTAAAGCTTCCCTCATCCATCTGGACTATGTAAAGCTTCCCTCATCCATCTGGACTATGTAACGCTTCCCTCATCCATCTGGAATATGTAATGTTTCCCTCATCCATCTGGACTATGTAATGCTTCCCTCATCCATCTGGACTGTGTAAAGCTTCCCTCATCCTCTGGGCTTCACCTCAATGTTCAACTGATCCATCTGCTGGTTTTCATTGATAATTCCCCTCATTTTTCCTACTGACTAAATCCAGTTTTTATGTGGAGCCCATGGTATACCTTCCACCACAACATGATTCCTGGACTGTCCTTCTAGACAGTCCAGAGTTCCTTCTAATGGTAACATTTATTTACCTTTATTTATACAGAGAAATCAACTGAGACCAAGGTCTCTTTTACAGCTAAGCACTTTATTACAACAATAAAACACATACAAAATGGAATTAAAACACACAGAAAAAAACAATCACAATTACCAATAAAAAGATAATTTGTAAGAAATGTAAAATGTCTTATAAGAACTAAAACATTTAACCTGAATTATATTCCATGACTGTGCAGCAAAATATTCAAAAGGAGTTTTATCCAGTTCTGAATAGAACCATGGTATCTCCAGCACCATCCAGTCTTGAGAACATGTTTGGTAACTGCTATTCTTCCAACTAATTTTCTCTGTTAGATAGTCAGGAAGTTTTTGCAGGACTGCCTTTTATTAAAAAAATCAATGTCTGGCCCTTTTAGATGTCAGTGACTCCCAGCCAACTGAAGCATAGAGACAGTGATGAGTGAGAAAATTTGCACCACAGATAAAGTGCAAGGCTGAATGATTGATGATAGACTGCATACAGGGATTTGAGTACAGAAGCTGAGGAATGCATGTATACTATATCACCATAACCTAACAGAGACATAAAAGTTGCTTGCACAATATCTTTTCCATGCTGATGTGACAGACATGATTTATTCCTATAAAAGAAATCAATCTTAATCTTCAGCTTTTCACCAACCCACTAACGTGTTTTAAAAGACACATTTTCATCTAACCAAATCCCAAGGCATTTGTAAGAAACAAATACGTTCTATAATAGAACCATTTAGGGTAGCCATTTTAGGGTCATCCAAAGCTAGGTTCTGTGACCTCGAAAATACCATGTATTTAGTTTTATATGCATTTCTTACCAACCTTTCATTGCTTGTCAAAATTCACTGATTCATCTAGCGATGAGCCAAGAGGCGCCTCTCCCCTTCGATTTGAACTAAAAACTAAATAAAAGGGTAAATTAAATAGATAAATTAGTAAAACTTTAAAATTTTGTTTGAAAGTTAAAGAACATCCAAGTAAAAGTAAACCCAAGTAAAATGTAAAATCAATAAAAGAAAAGAAAATCTTACTTAAAAAGAATGGTTTATCAAAGGAGAAAAGTTTGTTGTGTTTGCTGTGTGCATGTTGATGTCCCCGCACAGTCATTTAAGTCACTGGCGCAAGTCCTTTTTCAATTAAGCAAGCCATCTCTGGGAGAAATGCAGACTGTTCTTGTCAGTTTAACGATTCTATTGTTGAGTCCACCAATATCTGGACCAAGCACATTCAGGAGGCAATTCAGGACTTCCTGAAACAGCCTGTCTAGTAGACACTTGGCATTTAGCTGTTTCCTGAATCAGCCTGTCCAGTAAACACTCTGCCTTTAGCTGTTTCCTGAAACAGCCTGTCCAATAAACACTTGGCCATTAGCTGTTTCCTGAAACAGCCTGCCCAATAAACACTTGGCCTTTAGCTGTTTCCTGAAACAGCCTGTCCAATAAACACTTGGCATTTAGCTGTTTCCTGAAACAGCTTGCCCAATAAACACTTGGCCTTTAGCTGTTTCCTGAAACAGCCTGTCCAATAAACACTTGGTATTTAGCTGTTTCCTGAAACTGCCTGTCCAATAAACACTTGGCATTTCGCTGTTTCCTGAAACAGAAACAGTCAACCATTAAACACTTGGGTTTTATCTGTTTCCTGAAACAGACTGCCCAATAGACACTTGATTTGCCAGTGTCACTGAGTCCCTATTTTCAGACATGTCTGATTTAGATCAAGATCTTTTGCATCACCACAAGGATGAAGTTAAAGAGATGTTTGTGTATGTTTCAGTCAAGTAGACCTTGTCAGTGTCTCATTTAGCGCCACTTGTCAGTATATTTTGGTAACCGGGGATTCCCATCCTGTCATGCTCTGATGACACCAGTGACAGAATCAGTCCATCGCAGAAACAGCTGGAGAAGGCTTGGACGCAAAATGCGTCTTACCACATGTCAGGAATCATTGTGCATCAAAGGCTGTATGAAGCAAGAAAACAAGAGTTTTCACAAATCAATGCTCAAACTTTCTAAAAGAGAATTTGTAACTTTAGAGCACAACTGAAATTGGTACCATGGCTACATAGAAGACCACAGTCAACTAAACACCGTCCAGGGGAATCTCATTTTTCCAGAGAGGTTCTCGTTACAACCCAAATAACCATCAACCTCCCCCACAACTGACAAGTAAGACAGCTCAAAATACCAGATGACCCGTTTGTACCTGACAACATCTTTTTAAATCTGCTAAAGGATAATGGAGAAATCTCTTCTAAGCAGAGGAAACCATGTGACTTCATGTTAAAGAAATCAGGATCTGGAAATTCAGGATACAATGTTGGTCCTGTTAGGTTGGTTCTTCCATGTTTTCATGGTGTTACACAATGCAATGTGGTGGGAAAACAGCAAATTAATAATGTCAGTTTTCTGTCTCCAAACATCCTAATCTTTGGCTCAATACACGAACACAAAGTTTCAATTTCGGAAAACCCCTCTAATTCTCTTCCATCTGACGTAAGTGAATAATCATTGTGATTTTCCCAATTTCCACATTTTCTATCCTAGTGGGGACCAGAAAAAAAAGAAATACATGTTCCCTAACCCTAATCTTTACCTAGCCAAACCTTAACCTAACTTGAACCTCAATAATCTAACATGTATGCTTAAATTTAGCCCAACCCTAAGCCGAACCCATAATGACTAAACATTAAAGTAACCTAAACTAAAACACGAGTCAGGAGGATGGGCAACATAAGGGCAGGTATATTAAATTTAATATATTAAACCAAAACACACACAGACAGACACCCACACACACAGACACATACACACACACACACACACACACACACACACACACACTGTTGGGTATCCTTCTGGGGTCCGCTCTGTAGCTGCGGCTGAGACTGATAGGAGTTAATCTATGAACTAACTATGGAACATCAATACATAGTTAGTTGATAGATTAATGTATAAATAAATAAGAATGTGAGGTGTAAATAACTATCATAAGATCAGGTGATATTAAAGATCTGCCTGTAATGAGGGTCAGGTCTGTAATGAGGGTCAGGTCGGTAATGAGGGTCTGGTTTGTATAGGGTCAGATCTGTAATGAGGGCCAGATCTGTAATGAGGGCCAGGTCTGCAGTAAGAATCAGGTCTGTAATGAGGGTCAGGTCTGTAATGAGGATCAGGAATGGGGGTCAGGTCTGTAATGAGGGTCAGGTCTGTAATGAGGGTCAGGTCTGTAATGAGGGTCAGGTCTGTAATGAGGGTCAGGTGTGTAATTAGAGTCAGGTTTGTAATGAGGGTCAGGTGTGTAATAAGTATATGCGTACATTTTTACTAGGAGGAAAAAGGAAAAAGTACGGCTGGCATTTCATTACACGCAGACATCATCTCTTATACTTGCTAATATATCCTTGCTTTCCCAGTATACTATAGCTCTCTTTCCTTTCTCAGTATAATAGATCTCTCTCTCCTTTCTCAGTATCATACAGTAGTTTCATAACCCTCACTCCTAATCAGTATCATAGACCTCCCTCTCTTTTCTCAGTATCATAGACCTCCCTCTCCTTTTTCAGTATCATAGTATCATA
>JACXGI010020569.1:0-10597 GCA_016801175.1 Esox masquinongy | reverse complement strand
CTGTGCCCTCAACACCCTGCTGGACTGCTGGGACTCCGGTACGGGAGACCCAGCAGCACACTAATCCCACACAGGAGTCACACAGCTGACTGCAAACACCACTGCCTTTGGTTTGCAAGTTTATACAAACGCCACCCCTTCATACGTTTGTTAATTACAGAGTTTGGCCTTTGGCTTTACTAGTCAAAGTGCGGCTCTGAATGCTCCGTACTATGAAGTTGGACTACGGTCAGTCAGACTGTGACTGGATGTTAGATTCTCTTTGTGTCTCTGTTGACAGATAAGGCCAGCCCGGTGGTAGATGAGGCCAGTCACTTGACTGCCCTCACTATCTTCCTGCTCTCTGCCAGTCCTGAGGTCACCACAGACCAGCCCCTGCAGGCACGCTGCACAGACAAGTTTAAAGCCAGTCTGGAGACTAAGGACCCTGTGGTGAGTTAAAGTCACAACAAGCTAGTTTAGCTGTCATACAGAGCTAAGGCACACCGCCTTTTTAGGAGTCTTCTTATGGAAACACAATTAAAGCATTTTGAAAATTGAGCTTATCCACTGTTGAAGCATACAAGGTTTCTCAGTATTATCTTCTCTTTAAGGATTCAATCCAAATAGGTATTCGCCAATTCCCTCAATTCAATTTAAATTTCAAATTGCTTTATTGGCAGGAGAAACATTACATAATTGGGAAAAATTACAAACCATAACGTATTATTAGTAATAGCATTTCAGCAATCTAAAATAATACAATAGAACAACTATCAATTCTACTTCCATTACTATCACCATCTTTCAAATCAATATATCTACGTACTTAAACTATTATCAGAGGTTATTTCTTATGGAAATGGGTGTAGTCAGTGTCCCTCAGGCTATGGCAGCTGACTATATTACTCTGTGCTTCTTCAGGTGCTCAGCAAGAGTTACCAGCTGCTGGTGTCAGTTTTCCAGAGCCAAACCGTGATGGCGGTTCCTTTCATCCGGGGCCTTGGGGGATGTGTGGTGGGACACTTCCAAGGAGTAGAGAGGAGTGGGCCCCAGAGCCACGAGGAGCTGCGGGCCAACCAGGATGGAGTCAAAGCCCTGGAGGCTCTTGTGTTTGCTGCAGACAAGACCCACTGTTTGTAGGCTGTTATTTTAGACATCCCACTCTTCTCACCAATCAATTTTATTAGTTAGCCTTTTCTAGATGTACCATATCATCTGAATGCGTTTATGTTTTGTTTTCAAATGCCTATCTTCATGTCCCATGTAACAACATATTGTTCTGGTTGTGTTTTGACCTCCAGGTGCCCAGCTGGTGGCCGTTCTCCTTCCCATCTACATCTCCTTCTGCTTCCGCGCCTGGTCGTGCCCTGCACGAGTCTGCCCTTATGGACCTGGTGCAGATTGGCCCCCAGCACTCGTCTGTGTTCAAAGCCCTCATGGCCTCCTCACCCCACATGAAGGCCCGGCTGGAGGCTGCGGTGAAGGGAAACCAGGAAACTGTCAACGCCAAGGCCACACAGACCCCAGTACCCAGCAAGACGTCACCCAGCATTCAACTCAAGACCAATTTCCTGTGAGGCAACTTGAACTGGAATGACTGCTTACTTCTTGTGAGCAGACAGGAAACAGAAACATCCGGATGTTACATTATAGTGCATAGCGTCACTTTATCAGAGTAGCATACCCAATTTAAGGTTGGAATAGTCACTAGAGACAGGCACAAATCAAGGACAGCGCAGCTTTTTTTTATCATTTTAGTTCGGTAGGAAGTCAATTTTTCATGTTTAATTTCATGGTACAATAGCTGTTAATTTTAACTGTTCAGCCTCTTTGAGGGAATGACGACAGGGTAAAGACCATGTCATCATCAGAGACAGATTCCTTACCAGGGAGTTCATTAGTGCAAAGTGTTACTTAACATTTTGCAACAGAAAACATAAGCAGGTTTTTCTTATGGACAAATTCCCCTAGGTCCTCCCTGTTTTGGCCCTTTGCTTCCTAGGGAATAGCATTAGCTTTTTAATTGGTGAGGGAAAACAATTGTTCAGTTCAAACCATTGTATTTTCATTGACGTCTAAACTTTGCTGGGCGTTCACATGCTTGGATGTCAACAGTATTAGTTTCATAATCGATTCCTAATAATTTGAATGGCTGTCAACACATTATGCAAAGAGGCAGTCTTAGCAATGCAAGCTGACAAAGATGCAGCATGCATAAGTACACCCAACATACATACATTTAATGTAATTTGTGTTCAAATAACATGTATAACAATTTAAGTCTATGTATTGCCATGTATACTGCCATGTATTAAAACATTTTTAAAATCATTACTAGTCCTGCTATCTACAGAACAATAAAACCACTGCACCAATGTTCTTGAAATGACATTGCACTTTACATACTGTTTAATGTTATGGCTATATCCAGTCAGACAACAATCCAAACATTATCATTATAAACTTGGTACTGTATTATGGTAAATAAAAAAAAACATTAAATAAAATAGCTGCATAGGGCTCCAGTTATTCAGCAGTCAGTATGCAGCATTACTTTTATCATTTACTTGCGTAATCTTCTTTGTTATTCATCACTGTTCATGTTAAATTTCTCTACAAATGTATTCTGATCGACTGAGTGAAAGAATGTGTTAAAACATTGTCTAGTCTGTGGTCACTGATCAAAGATGTGTTTTATGAAATTGATGTTTATTGATTGTATGAAAATGAATGTCAATCATATAGTGGAGTTTCAGAAAGTTAACACTACGAATTAGTGTTTCTGCAATAACAAATCTGGTACAGAGGACGTTGTCCTGCTTTTGGCTTAGGCTGTTAGGCACTGAACCGTAGCTGGGAGGATACTGTAAAATTCCAGCCTATATGTAATGCAACCTGGCCATTTGTTTTGTAAACTACGAAAGAAAATATTGGTTGCAATGAACACATTATTTTCTCATGGCTGTGGATGAATAAAGCCTGAAATGCTTTGATGAATTTGTTTGTCTTTTTTGTTGCTTCGTTTTTCTTTGTAACGCGAGGATCTGACATCATGCAGGTAGTTATAATGCAATCATGAAAAGATATAATTTGAGTTCAAAGAAGATGGCTACCCCAATATGTTGCCACCTTTACATGAAAAGTTATTCTGGACCTGGGGTCTGTGCTTTTTCACGTATTGATTGTAGCGACCCCCTGGCATACAGCCGCAATGCTGTCAGCGGGTGAATAGAGAATACAGCCGGTGTTACGGTTTAAATGGTGTTCGGATTAACAGGTGACATTACCACATGCGATGTAGGCGTGGCATGAGAATCCTTGGGCAGGAATGATCGTGTAGGTGACTGTATCGATGCCTGTTCAAAACGCTGCAAACGTAAATAAATCGTTCAAATGGTCATTTTGTCATTCTTATTTGTGTCATGGTTGCGTTTAATGTGTTTGTACTTAGACTACGTATAGCCTAGACGTTAAACAGTTTGAGATGTTGACGCTGCAGCTCGAACGCAGAGTGGATACAGTTGTTAGTTGTGGTCGAGTGCAGTGCGCACAAATTAACTTGTGATACAACATGGATTATTTATTTATTTATTTCGACTTTTTTGGAAAGGAAAGATAAGGGTGCAGTGGTCTCAGAATTTTTTCCGGAGCTGTATATGTCCTCCTGCCCATATGTGGTACATTTATCAAAGAGCCATTTACTATCTTTTTCTATGCTGTAAACACGTACAATGAATAAATAACAGAAAAAAATAATTAATTATTAAAAAATAGAAAATGGATTTGATTTTGTTGCTGGTCCCCTGAGATATGCCACGCCAAAGATGTTTACTGTGTGTAGGCCAAATAAAATCAACAGCTTTCTAAAACAGACATGTTTGTTTGCAGATGCGCTAATTTACTCTTGACGCACATAATGAAACCTTGCAACATGACAGATTAGAAAAGTCTTCTAATGAATATGTTCATCCAGAGCCGACGGTTCTAGGTTGGTGATAGGTGTGGCCGAGGACCTGCTCCGTTCAGCTACTCAGAACAGCCGCATCTCCATTCAGCGCACACAGACCGGCTGGCTACTGCTCTCGGCCCTCAGCACCCTGGGTAGTGTGGGGCAATAGCATTAAGATAACATACAATTATGCTAGAGGCTAAGTAGAACTAAGAAACATTGTACCTGCATTAGTGTAGGGGGTGACAGGATCCTTATCTCACTAGAATAGCTGGGAGCAAGAACAGACCGTTAGGTATTTGGTAGTAAATGGGCAGAATGCCAAATAAGGGAAAAGACGCTGGAGCTAGAAGTCGATTGGTTGGAATAACAACAGGGAAACCCGGCAGCTGCCACGAGAGATGTGTTAAACAACGGTCTACATGCATGTAAGCAAGCTAGCTACTGTAGTTATCGACAGATAACTGACCTTTTGTCAGACCGCGTAAGCGGAGCCGGCCAGGAAGAGCTAATGTCTCTTATTGACTGTGTTAATAAGTGTCCGAATAGCGTAGTGGTTAGCAGCCCTGTAATCAATAGGTCCCGCGTTCGTATCTCCTCACAATTAAAGCGAGGTATGCATTATGAATTATTCCTAATAATAATTCATAATGCATACCTCGCTTCAATAGGTCTCCGCATAAGCGGAGCCGGCCAGGAAGAGCTAATGTCTCCTGTTGACTGAGTGTCCGAATAGCGTAGTGGTTAGAGAAGCAGCCCTGCAATCAATAGGTCCCTCGTTCGTATCTCCTCACAATCAAAGCGAGGTATACATTATGAATTATTCCTAATAGTCGAAAACTTCGCTAGCTTTAGCCTTCTGTATTATTGTAAGCCTGAAATAAAACAGTATATGGTGATACTGCGAGTGTTTCTGGTGGATTTTACGCATCCGTGCATGCGTTTTGGGTCGAAGTACGTATGCGTTTTGGATTAGAATAGACAAACACTAAACTGGCTACAACATTCAGTAGTTACATTGTAGTAAGCCTTAACTTAAACTGTATATGCTTATATTGCGACTGTTTCTGGCATGGAAAAGTTCATCTTCAGTCTCGCTAGCAAATGCTCAATTCTTATGACTATTCCTAGGAAGTTAGGAGATACTAGTAAGCATATTACTGGCTAATAAGCTGTTAAAACAGCCAGTGGCAAAAGCCATTCAGTTCATAGACACTATCTGTGGTGGAGGTAAACTTAGTAAGAAACGTTAGTCAGTTTAACACAATGTTCAGTGGTGTCTAGCGAGTAATGTGGGGCGTAGTTCTGTGGCGTAGTGGTTGAGGGCAGTGTCTCTCACGTGGAAGACATGTGTTCGAACCTCGTGAGAATAACAACATTTATTAATTTCATTTGTGGGCTGCAATAAACTGTTTACGGTTATATTGCGGCTATTTCTTGTGGATTTCTAGTGAAGTACGCACCCGGGCATGCTTGATGAGTCAGGATTTACAAAAACGTAGCTGGCTACAACATTCAGTAGCTATGTTGTGGTAAGCCTAAACTAAAAACTGTTTACGGTTATACACTATTGCGACTATTTCTGGTAGATTCCACGGTTCTCTAGTCTTTTCACTTGATGAAAAATTAGTTATCGTCACCTTTATTGATAGTTATTGTATCAATGTCATTCACGAATGAATGAAAAAAGTACGTTGTTATGCCATGAAATGAAATAGCTTTGGCAGTGTAAAGTTCAGACTTGCTAGCAATTGCTCAATTCTTATGAATATTCCAGTAAATTAGTAGATACTGGTAAAGCCTACTACTGACTAATACGCTGTTAAAACGGCCAGTGGCAAAAGAGGATTTGTTCAGGATAGACACAAGAGACTCCAGGTACCTGTACAGCTCTTAGGTGTAGTGGTTAACGAAACAGCCTTTCAGGTGGGCAACACTTTCTATTGCGGGCCGGCTGAACAGCGAGGTAAAGTTAGTTTTATAATGGACATTCAGTGGACATTCATATTCGCCCATCAAAACCAACTTATTTAGGACAACGAGAAGTATTGGTTCTTGATCAGGTGAAGGTGAACTACAATCCACACTTTTCAATGTATCAATCAAACATTTTTTATATTTTTTTTATAACAATATTAAAATTCAATAGCTTCTACAAAAAGTGTGCCATGACAACAAAAGTGTGCCATGACAACAAACATTTTTTGAGTTTATCCTTAGAAATTCAATAGCGTCTACAAAAAGTGTGCCATGACAACAAAAGTGCTATATTCGGACTCGGGGGAGGATGGGTTACAATCTACGGCTTTTAGGTTTTAGAAATATTTTTGCACGTTTTTGAGTTTATCCTTAGAAAATCAATAGCGTCTGCAAAAAGTGTGCTATGACAACAGAGGTGCTATATTCGGACTCGGGGGAGGATGGGCTACAATCTACGGCTTTTAGTTTTTTTAAATATTTTTGCAAATTTTTGAGTTTATCCTTAGAATTTCAATAGCGTCTACAAAAAGTGTGCCATGACAACAAAAGTGATACACAAAAATATTTCAAAAAACTAAAAGCCATAGATTGTAGCCCATCCTCCCCCGAGTCCGAATATAGCACTTTTGTTGTCATGGCAAAATTTTGGAGACGCTATTGAATTTCTAATGCTAAATTCAAAAATTTGCTAAAATATTTCTATAAACTAAAAGCCGTAGATTGTAGCCCATCCTCCTCCGATTCCGAATAAAGCAGTTTTGTTGTCATGGTACAATTTATGTAGACGCTATTGAATTTCGAAGGATAAACTCAAACATTTGCTAAACATTTTGAAAAAACTAAAAGCCGTAGATTGTAACCCATCCCTCACGTGTCCGAATATAACACTTTTGTTGTCATGTCACACTTTTTATAGACGCTATTGAATTTTAATATCATTATAAAAAATGATATTTTGGATAAACAAGAAATTATAGAAAATCTTTGATTGATACATTGAGAAGTCTGGATTGTATTTCACCTTCACCTGATCAAGAACCCATACTTTTCGTTATCCTAAATTAGTTGGTTTTGACGGGCGAATATGAATGTCCACTAAATGTCCATTTTAAAACTAACTTTACCTCACTCGGCTGAACTAGGCTTGCCTGGTTTCTTGTTTAGCTTATCTGAATCAAACCCATAGGTCGTCATCCGTTTTCTGTTATTCTAAGTTAGGAGAAATCGGCCGTTTTCGCTCCTCGCTCGTCAATTTGGATATCGGAAAACGAGAGCAGTTAAAGTAGGCGGGGTTTCCGAATGGGTAGCGTTTATTTATTTAGTTTATTTGAGAGCAACAAACTAGCTATCGTTAACATTAGTGTTGTGGCTGGAAATACTTAATAGGTGCCACAACCTAGTTAGCGTTAACGCTAATGCCGTGACAGGAAAGACTTGCTAAGGGAGGAACTTTAAAGTTAATCTAAACAGCTACTGTTAATAATTACTCAAACAGGTTAAGTCGCTAGTAAAATCTTACAGTAGGTTAGTGCCGTTTGAAGCTATCCGTACAGCAGGTAATTATAACGGTACGGTTTGGCTTGCTACTATATAATGTAGCCAACTTCAGTGAAATTTTGTGTCTAACAGGGCAGTTATCGTGCATATAGCTTTATGTTTAATCAGTTAGCCTACAGTAAGAGATAGGAAACTTGGGAAATTATGAAACGATTATATGTTAGCGGTGCAGCAAAAAGATGGAAGAAGGAGGAAAACAAAACTTTTATTGCCACCCTCCCAAAGGTGACCAACAATGTTAGCAATAGTAGTAGTTTAGCGGCTGCAGCTAGTACTATTAATGTGAATAGCTTAGTGGCTGCAGCTATTCCTGAAGACGATTTGACATTGACAGGCCATGAAGAAAGCACTATGGACCATAATCACGAACGGACACCACCAGAGACAAAACATTAAAGAGGGAGAGAGAGAAATAAACAACCAGAGACAAGACATTAAAGAGGGAGGGAGAGAAATAAACACAACCAGAGACAAGACATTGAAGAGGGAGAGAGAGAAAAACAGAATCGGGACATTAAAGGAGAGAGAGAAAGCAACAGAACCAGGACATTAAAGAGGGAGAGAGCGAGCGAGAGAGAGAGAAAGAAATAAGCACAACCAGAACAAGGACATTAAAGAGGGAGAAAAATCTACAAGAGAGCAAGGTATATGAATGCATTGATCATAATTTAGAAACATTACAATTGAACAACATGACTAGGTGCTTCACTGTAGTTGAACAACATGACTAGGTGCTTCACCGTAGTTGAACAACATGACTAGGTGCTTCACCGTAGTTGAACAACATGACTAGGTGCTTCACTGTAGTTGAACAACATGACTTACTGTAGTCGTTGTTGATATGGCAGCATATATCCTTAATTAAATAATTTTTCAACTTGTTGATTTACTCTCTTCAGAAAAGGGCAGCAATGCAAATGTCTTATGAAGCGGAAATTCCAATCAACCATAAAGAAAGAATGTATGTTAAAATTGTTGTTGGTATGGCTTAGCAGGTAAAGAAATACATTATTTAGGGTCCTCAACCAGTCTCTGCCTAGGGCCCCCTAATCACTAGAACCGCCTCTGGTCTTAACCTATGTGAGTAACTTACAGTAGCTGTTTAGATTAACTTTAAAGTTCCTCCCCCAGCAAGTCTTTCCTGTCACGGCATTAGCGTTAACGCTAACTAGGTTTTGGCACCTATAAAGTATTTCCAGCCACAACACTAATGCTAACGATAGCTAGCTTGTTGCCCTCAATAAGCTAAATAAATAAATGCTACCCATTCGGAAACCCCACCTACTTTAACTGCTCTCGTTTTCTGGTATCCGAATTGACGAGCTAGGAGCGAAAACGGACGATTTGTCCATACTCATAATAACAGAAAACGGAGAACGACCCGTAGAATGGTTATCCAATGGTTAACGATTGGCCACGGGGTACACGGACCGTACAACTTCAGGTAGATAGAGTTGTGCAGAGATGGTTGTTTGTTTGTTTTGTTTTAAAAGTAAATTGTTTTGTTGACTATTATCTTTTGATTTTTTTATAATTTGAAATGTGATTATTTTTTTTAGTTTTTTATATCCAGGATGTATGTAATAAACGATTAAACATGTTAACAGAATAACACAACTTATAAGTCTTTGGTTTTGTTGTAACACTGATAAATTGCAACTTTTGGAGGGAGACAGTAAAAATTTTGGAGGGGACAGTAAAAATTGTCTTGGCAAAAATGTTTAAAGTTGAGCCCTGAGGTGTATTCATTATCCACTCTTGTGCATCCGGTAGGTGATTCTCCCGGAGGGATGGAAGCTGACCCTCCCAAAAGAGCAGCATGAGTGGGTCAGCTGAGCCATTTTCAAACAGGACAAGCAACTCAAGTGTGTCCTGAAAAGCTAGCTTGAGTTGTGGTACTTTCCTCCTCTGCCTCCCAACATCAGTCATCAGCCTCCAGCATCTCCCAATGCCTACTTCCTCTGTCCCTTTTGTCTCTGGATGCCCTATCGCCTATGGGCTTTTAAGTTTGTGTGCACCCAGCCGCAGTGCATGAGCCACAAGCTAACAGGCTGCAGGGTGTATAGGACTGTCCGGGAGGTATTGGACGTGGACGGATGGTATTTCATGGGGACGGAATACCTGGAGTGCAGCCTTTGCAAAAAGAAGTGGGCAAGTTGGCCTCTGAATGTCCTCAACCAGTTGGACACAAGTCATCGGGCCAAGTTCCCAGCCATCTTGACTGATCAGTAGGTAGTTCACACCTCCGACATTCAATGAGGTGTGACCTCTTGACTTTGTTGTTCCCATGGGAAAAAATGTCTGACTGGGGTGGTCTGGGGTGGTGATATTTCACAGCCTCATTGAAATGCTAATTAGGCTCTCTTATCATCTGTAGGAACTCTGCAGTTGAAAGTTTTTCAAAGTCACCCAGTTCCCACAGACCCCCTACCAACTATGATCAAAGAGGACATACACACACACACCCCGCCCAGTTCTTAACCTGTTTCTGTGTCTATCTGTGTATCAGGCTGTCCTGTGACCTGAAGCTCGTCAAGCTGATGAGGGAGAGGACACTAGGGAACAGTGTGACCAGGCTGTTCAACCAGCTGAGGGAGCTGCACAGCGGGGCCTGGATGGCTTGGACCCTGGACTACCTGGCGGTGTGCAACCACTTTGTGGTCCCAGGTGTAGCGCCGCCGAGGGTAACGCCACCTCCTCCGATGATGGACGTGCCCTCAGCCAGGTGGCTGATGACTGTCCACGGTTACAACGTCCTCTCCCAGCTGGAGGACTTCAAAGCCAGGATCACCTCCAACTTTGGGTCCATCCTAAAGATGAACTCAACCAAAAAGGTGATGTTTACGTTTTTTCACTTGTCCAGGAACAATACTAGTTTGAGATTGTCATATTAGCTTAATATAATCACTTTGTGAATGTATCGTTATTACTCATTGCCTGTGTGTTTCATGTGACTTCTCCCAGGTGACCAAAGAGTCACCTGGGAGAAAGAGTCACATGTTCAGAGAGTGGGAGGACCTCGTCGTCAGACTGGACATCTGGCACTTCATCCGTCACTTTGCCGGTGGCGTCACCACAGAGAGCACCACAGTTTTCGCTCTTCCTGCAGAGGCTCGCTTCCTGCATATT
>JACXGI010020568.1:0-10991 GCA_016801175.1 Esox masquinongy | reverse complement strand
ACATGGGGAGGCAGGGGAACAAGGGGAGGCAGGGGAACATGGGGAACAACATCATATTTCTTAATTTCCAGAAAGGTACAGACTAATCTGCCAATGATGTCAATGTCTGATGTAGGAAAAGCAGCTGCTTTGTTCAACACAGAGAAGCCAATAAGTGGCCTATTGTTCAGTTCGTCCATCACGTGTCACGTCCTTCAATTTCATTCTAGCTCATTTATTTTTTAAAAATGATATAATTTCAGACAAGACATTTTATATGAAGCAGTGCACTAATAAGAATCCCGTAGAAGTGAGTTTAGGGACGTGGTGACGGACTGAAAATGGTAACAATAAAACATGATGTAAACGCCATTATAAAGTATCCTGGTGACATCTTTCATTTGACAGGATGTGACCCGCCAGGTTTAACAGGAAGTTTGCTTACCGAAGATTTCTGTCCTTGCAGAGCGCCACCATCACCAGCAGATTTCCTAGAACAGTCATGATGATGATGATGGCGAGGAAGACTGTGAGGATGACCCTCTCCAGTGAGTTCAGCACATGCTCCACGTTTACCACTTCATTGACTGACCTACACAATCAAACAATCATAGTTATTAACCCTGTTATGGTGATAACAATATTACAAATATAAACAATTATTACATTGGATACAAGGACCATTCTTAAAGGGTGCATCCGTAAGCTGCCCCGAGTGTTTCAGAGTGCGCAATTTGTAAAACCACTTGTTAAGCATTGTTGATCTCAACCATGCACCCATTTGGCATCAACATGAGTAAGGCATTACTCTAGAGTCAAAATTGACTACGAAGGTGGATCATTTTGATCCAGAACTGAGATTTGAAAGAATTGGAGATCTTACAAGTCATCGGGTTGCATTTGTGTTGTGGTATTGAAATCTGTAACTGCCTCTAGTGGTTCTTACATTAATACATGGTCAGGTCATTGTGGACAGTAAGAACCTAATCAATTGGGCTCCACTGAAGACATAAAAGTTAATAAAATGTGAAATGCAAAATCCTGCCAATATGTCTACGGCTGGAGGGCTGTAATCATCCGTTCGGAGGGAAGCTGCCCACAATTATAATGACCAGACAAGAGGATACAGAGCACAGACGATGACAGTGGTAGAGAAAACATTAGCATGAATTACATGAGCAAAAAGCTCTGAAATATTTTCAGTGGTCTAGAGTGGTCCAGTGGTCTAGAGTTGTCCAGTGGTCTAGGGTGGTCCAGTGGTCCAGTGGTCTAGAGTGGTCCAGTGGTCTACCGTGGTCTAGAGTGGTCCAGAGTGGTCTAGGGTGGTCCAGTGGTCTAGAGTGGTCTAGGGTGTTCCGGTGGTCCAGTAGTCTAGGGTGGTCTAGAGTGGTCCAGTGGTCTACAGTGGTCTAGATTGGTCCAGTGGTCTAGGGTGGTCTAGTGGTCTACAGTGGTCTAGAGTGGTCTAGGGCAGTCCAGCGGTCTAGGGTGGTTTAGGGTGGTCTAGAGTAGTCCAGTGGTGTAGAGTGGTCCAGTGGTCTAGAGTGGTCCAGTGGTCTAGAGGTCTTGATTGGTCCAGTGGTGTAGAGTGGTCCAGTGGTCTATGGTGGTCTAAAGTGGTCCAGTGGTCTAGAGTGGTCCAGTGGTCTAGATGTCTAGGGTGGTCCAGTGGTCTAGGGTGGTCCAGTGGTCTAGTGTGGTCCAGTGGTCTACAGTGATTCAGTGGTCTCTGGCACACATACGCCTTTGCATTATGGATTCCATTCTGACGTAGTGCCATTTCAACGCACTCTCTCTTCTATCCCGTATTTGTATATTTTATGGCAATATTTTTTTTTTCATATTACCTCATCCTTCTGGAATGGATGTCAAGTCTCTGATCTCTGACAAGGTGGATGTCAAGACTCTGATCTCTGACAAGCTTTTGTGAAACGCATTACAGATAATAATTGCAGTTGTTTTTTTTCACCCTTATTTTACCAGGTAAGTATGATCTAGTTGGCCAATGCACATTTTGAGGAAGTGTAGTATGGACCGCAGGTGTTTCGTATAGACTGTCAAGTCACCAGCAGTTTTCTTTAAGAAACTAAATGTTTTAAATTGAACTGAATGTCCTCTTGTGTTCCACTGTGTGCTCTTACCGTTCAGGTGGGTGGGAGTCTGTGGCCATCACTGTTCATCTGCATGGAGGTCGCCAGAGCAGAGTCCTCCACACCAGACGCTTGGGCCCTGAGAACAAACACAACCAGACCTGTTTATCACATCTCCGACACTGGGAATGACTCAAGTCCACCACTGTAATACTGTAGCATGTTAATGGTACCCACTCTATATGCCTGGTACACATGACTACGTAGGGCAATTCTATCTATGTCAGTTGTAAATATCCGTAACCCAGAAGTCATGCAAAGTCCAGGGAAATTGTTGTCTTCCAGCCAACAGTTATAAAGTTCTTGTCATAAAGCACCATTTACCTACAGTGTGACGTTTACCTCATGTTACAGTATTATGGCCCCTATATCAACACAGCCAAGAATCCCACCTCCATGGTCAGTGTTGGGCCAATGATTTCCTTGCCAAGAAGTAAACTTCCTTGAAGCAGACTTGATATAAGACAGCTGAAGTAGATAACAAGAAAGCAAGAGTGGCTTTCCGGATAGAGATCAAGAAGTATGAATTCATCCGACGTCCAGCACAAGTCAGTGTCTGCCTGTCTTTATTGCGTGCTTATGACCCATAAACCTCCCCTCAGCACAAAGATAGCGGCATGACAACACACATAGACACACAAGCACACCTTGCAGGTCAAACACAGCCACAGGAATGAGAAAATATTTGCCCTATCTTTATTTCATTACATAAAAGAAAGAAGAGAAAACGTTGTCAGACAACGACAGTATTTACTTTGGCAGAGTATTCCTCCAGATTCAGTATGTCTACATTGCAGATCATAAAAGTGTCATCTGTCAGACAAGGAGTTGAACTGAGCAGGAAGATTTCCCTACACAACACGAGGAAGGAAGAAGAGTTTTGGCACAATATTATTAACAGTGAGTTCTCTGTGGCCAAATCACACCTCAGCCTCCGGAGAATGGCGGGTCTAACTCACACAGGAGTGCTCTGCCTGAAGCACCTGCAGGGTGTAGAGTGAGAGAGATGTAAGAGTAAGCCGAGATCCAAAAGAAGGTAGAATACGTAAAGGACTGATGTATTTGCCATTCCAGAAGACTTCTCATTCCGACGGAGATCACACCTTAAGCACTGCTCTTTAAAAAGCATGCTTCCCATTTAGGGTTTATACATAATCGGTCATGCTTCAGTACTCCATGAACAACTGATGGAAAGATTAACCATTCCAGAGCAATTATGTGCTCACAAGTTACATTTACAAGCTTGTAATCACAGAACTACAGCTGTCACTGTATTGCATTCTACAAAATACAAAACGACATTTGGAAAAAGCAAGCAAAATGGCCAGTAAAAATGGAATCATTAGACACTGTCTTCCTAATAAAGAGCCCAAGATCCAGTTTTCCTTGACCGTTACACTGGAGCACAAACTGCACATATCACAAAAAGGAAAGGCATTCCAAAAACATAAACATTTGACATGGTAATGGCATCACTGCCTATTTCACAATCCTTACTCTGCATCTTCAAATCTCTCTCTCTCTCTCTCTCTCTCTCTCTCTCTCGGGTTCAAATATCTCAGGGAAGTAGTTAACTTCTCATTCCATGACTTTGAAGCAAAGAAATAGTCTGCTTTGAGCATACAAACTGACTGAAGCCATATAAATGAAAAGCTTGTTGGAGAGTCAAAAGTCATCAGAAATGCATTACAATAGCTGAGAACAGGAACGTATCCAAAGCACTGCAATCCTGTGAAATAACTGCAAACCTTGCACCCAGTGCACTATATTTTCATGACCACAAACCAAAAGTATTACTACTGAATTGATAATGATGATAATGATCTCTGGAAAGTCTGTGTAACCCACAGAGTGAGCTAAAGTGACAAGAATTTCGAAACACATTTAGTTACGGTTGTTTTCCCACCCGTGATCTGTAAAACTGCCCACTGCCCATTCTAAATATAAATTACTAATCCGATTGAAAATAAATATATAAATCCCTTATTTTATTCCCTAAACAAAGGAAGATAACATTGTCATTATCCGTGACAATATGTTAGCTTTGAGTATTTCCCAAAAAGAAAAATTGAATTAATCATCCATATGATCATGCTATTAATGCAAACACATGTAACTTTTTTCTCTGTACTGAAAGAATCAGTCTTGAAAACCAAACCTTTGGAAATTTGCGTAATCAGTGCAAACTATAATGCAAAAAAAGATGAGAAGGTGGAAATCTGGCCCCTTGTTGTTTGGGTTTCTTCACTGATAAAATCAGACTATAATGCCCTGTTATAGTCTATTTCATTAGTGAAGGTCCTCTTATCAAATCCCCAACCAATTAAATGCAGAATACACTGTCTACATATAATTGAATAGCTGGCTGGAAACTGCATGTCTTTACATTGCAAAACAGGCAAATTGTTCAATTGGAACTGGATAAATAAAAAATAAAAAGATTCACACACTTGTCGCCTTCATTTATTTTCATCCATAGTCCTAGACTAAAAACAAGGGATGTAAAATCTGGGCATTTCAACTTCCAGTGTGTTCAGGCCATAATTCTGTCCCAACACATTCAGTCACGGAGCTGAGTTGAACCCAAACAGACATGCAGGAAGGGAAATTGAAGTGAATTTTAGAAACAGCATACTTGAAAAGTTTGTTTAAAAACCAATCTACATGGGCTCCTTGTCAAATATCTGTCGCTTCTCACTTGTTACAGAATGAGAAACTCAAAATAACTAAATTAGATCTGATATTTTACACAATTATAATCCAGAGTTAGTGTGGACCAAAACTGATACATTGAATTACAGTACATTACATAACATTAGTTGAGGAATAACAAACAGTTATGACAAATGCTGCTCTCATAATCAGATTTGACACCTTCCCACACTAGCTGTCTTTACTGTATGGTTATTCAGCAGGCAAACTGAATAATATTCTACCCACTTCCACTGACCACATGCCACAATTTGTTTAGCTTAGTTTATTTTAGATTATGGAATACATCATCTAACCATGCTACAATTTTAGCCACAGTGATTTTTTTAATAGTAAGAGTATGTAACTGTGGCAGATGACTGACAGTGACTATGACATACATTAGATTGGACATAGGTTCTGTGTAGGTTCTGAGACATTCTTTCAAATGGCTGACAAATTGGGCTTCTCCACAACAATCCAATGATATCGACGCACTTCCAGTGTTATGGACACAGTATTGGCAAAATCCAAACATACATTTCTCACAGACTAGACAAAAACAAAAGGATGAGGAACATTTCAAGTGTTAGTCTACAGAACCACTTCTGGGAAATGTGTATCTTAAGAAGTGAACGTACATAGATTGGCATGTTGAAGAAAATAAAGGAAATAAAAAGTCTTACATGAAATGGACAAGCTTTTTGAGAAGACTGAACATAGCAAACATATCTGAATTTGCAGAAACATTTTTATAGTCATTTGAAGGAATGGCTGAATCTAAAATACATTCTATTATTTCCATTCATAGCAGTAAAGGAGTACAAAAACGACTCTTATTAAAGGGGCACTGTGTAGAATCTTGCCTCTAAGCAATAACATGAATGTTCTCCTCCTCGTCTTCCCTTACTGAACGAGACCGGTATAGTATCAGCTAGTCCAGATTGGTTTAGGATTGGAAGGAAAGAACTGTGAGTGTCAAAAGCGAGTATAAGGAGATTAAAAGTAATTTTAAACTGGTGGACAGACCTGCAAGAAAGTTTAAATGGGGAATATGTCACTTTGATTAATTTTGATATGTATTTTCAAATATCTTTTAGATGTATTAATCTATATGCAGTATGTACAAACACACAGTTGTTTTGCATTAAACATTCTTAGGCAGAAATATTGTAACGAATTATTATAACGATACAACATCTCTCTATAATGCCCAATCCACTATTCCGGACACTGGAAGAAGTCACTATATTTTTTAGGGGGCTTCTATTTAAATAAAGAATAATAATAATAATAAGTCTTAATAACCACAAGCTTCTGAAGCTAATATATAATACAATATTATCCATTAAATACAAAGCCGTTGTGGATTCTACAAACATCACAAAGTAAAAAATACAGACAATGAAAAGAAACCAATTACAGACCATGTAAAACTGCAAAGACAGTCAGCTTCACAGACTCACAGGGGCCAACTGAAGTTAACCAGTTATTGGGACAATTTCAATGTAATTAATATGGAGATAAACCTTTCTATTCTAATTTAGGACAGAACTTACTGGGCTGACAGAGCTTTGTATTCGGTGCTACACATGTGCACACAGAACCTGGATTTCACCAACATCTGATACAGATGAGATAAAGAGGTTAATGGAACTCCACCGAAATGTCATCGGATGTCATGGCACACGTGGAGGAAAAATTGTCAACCGCAATGCAGTCCACTACAGTAACTTTGGCATAGCGTTGCGGATTGCCCTCAATGAAATTAATGAGTTCTGCCAGACTGATAGAGTTTACTCAATCTGTATGTTCGCAGCTTAGCACCACAACATTCAAGGGCCTGACCAAAGCCTTCTGTATGCTAGGTATGCTACGAAATAAGAATCTTCATCTCAGCAGAGGAACTGTTTTGCAAACACTTCTTTCCTATGATCAAACATTTTCGATTTTAATAAGGAAGTCTCATCATACCATTCTATATCTCACTACTGTGTCTTGTGCACCAATGAGCAGTATTGCTGAAGTCATGGAATCTAGCTTAATTTTTCCAGCACAGCTAGCAAATCAGAAGGATGTCTGTCAGTGTCTGTTTTTACATGGGGCTGGAAGCCTCCTTTCACTTCTAAGCCTCATGTTACTACAATACACATTGGGTGACAGACTATAATGTGCGACAATTTTGATTTTGACAAGTTTACATTAGAAATGTTTTTATTGCTGAAGAAAATTTAGCAAATAGTTAATTCAATCCTAATGAAACTCTCATAAGTTGAAGATGATCTGATTTCAACGTTTCCCATAAAGCCTTATAGATGTTCCAGGTCTGACTGTGGTTGCTCAGGATAAACTTCCAATGGAATTGCCTAGCCTTTTATTCTAATTCACATGACAAGTATTTCAAAGGCTCTCATTTTTCTCCATAAACAACACCATAAAGAAGACTTTTCCATGGGCTCAGGGAGACAATTTAACATGCTATGCAAGCTAACCTCAGGGACAGGATGCAAGCCCAAACTCTCATTCCGTGCCGAGAAACATATTTTATAAATTGATTCACTTAGATGATTATAATGATTTGTGAAGGAATAATTGACTATGCTGGGCCACTCAGAGGAGTTGTGACAGCTGGCGATGGGGTAAACAGAATGAGCACAGACACACAAAACACCATGGAATAAAACAGCTACTTGCTACCAGCAGGCAGCGTTGGACGTGGTTTTACTTATATTTGGTGGGAACTGAATCTGAATATCCACTCTCTTATGGCACCACATTGCAGCACTGTCGAGATCAATGATTCCTAGAACCTTAGGCTGCGGACTGTGACTAAAGCAACTGGTTTTATGATACATTGTAGGATCACACAACTTCGACCTGCAGATAACTGGACATCACATCCTGCAGCACACTACTTAATGGCATGAGGATCATTTTAGAATGGAACACATGAGAAGTGCGCTTTGTCAGGAAGTGAAGACAACCTAAAACAGAAATGAACTAAGAGAAAGTAGCAGCAGATTCCTACATGTGTGGTACACTGGAGCAGTACTGGACTTGTAGCATAGCGCGCAGCCACCTGAAAGGCACATCACAGAGCCTGCAGCCTAGTTACTATCTTCCCGATCATGTCTGCTGGTGCTTTTAGAGATGGGGCAAAGTTCCCAATCGTAAAATTATACCTACACATGCAAACATCCTCCCGGGGGTATTTCAGCAAGGCTATGAATGATGCCTGGGATATGAATAAAATGAAAGAGGATTGTACATAGTGTAAGGATTCCTCCTGGGTGGATGATGTTACGTCATCACTTAAGCTTTCCTAAACATCCTGCAAACCTGGTTACAGCCAACCTATATTTTGGTCATATTTAAGAGGCAGGCCATGATCTGACCCCCTGGTAGAAAAGTGAACAGCACGCTCGCGTGCACACGTATATGTTTGTATACGTGTGTGCATGTGTCACGTGCGTGTTTATTGGATCGAAAGACAGAGAGACAGAAACAAAAAAAACAAAAAATGTTTTGTACTCTGTGCTGTTAAATGTATGTGAACATTTTTCATTGACATTTGAGCGCTTTCAAGGCTGTCTTCACCTCCATTTAACAGAGGTGTTGGTCGAGCTGCGGACCAGCTAACCTGATTTCTGAGCTAATGGAACCCAACAAGGTGTTTGACTATAAAACAGCCCAGTGTATGATAGCCTACTGTTAACAAAAGGGTAATAAAGTAAAGTGGAAGGAAACATTTAATTGAGCGTGTTGATGAAAGTAACACTCAGACCCAGGGGAGGGGATATGCTTACCAGTAGCCCGCAGACCTTTAGCCTCCTTTAATGTATCTGCTGATCATAGCCAGGGTCGTCATGCACTCATTATTTTAAAATGTAGAGGTCAAATGAGCATGTAGATTACGAGCTTCAATGGACTGCAGACTTTGAACCTACTTTTAATACTGATGATCACTCATGGCATAATGATTTCCACACATTATTTAAACCCAAAAGTGCATTCTTACTGCTAGTATTATTCACATTTCTAATCCAAGTATTGTTTTGGTAAAACTAACCGAACAAACATTATTTGCCAGACATATCAAGCTATACATTTTATTTTAAGCTAAGGACTAGGTTTAACGTGGAATGAACAATGATATGCACAAAAATAACTGAAATACGACACTGCTGTTCACAATCTACTCAGCCAACATTGTACATTTCTTTTGAAAATATTAGCCCAACCTTAATAATGAACACAGAACAATAACAACAAGATCGTTTTATCGCAACTTTAACGTAGATTATGTTTTTTTAAATCCTAAGCATATAGCTAAAACATTGGTTTGTATTCTTTATTTTTTGTGTATGTCTATATATCATTGATTGTTGGATACCATTACCCTAGTCAGTTTGCTGAAAGTAGGCTATATTCTATCGCCCATGCAGAATATCCGCAAAGAACCAATACAAACTCCTACATTACAGTATGTTCTTTCCGAAATAAACAATTTATTTTCAGAAAACAACCCCTAAAGCTGTTCAGGAGTTTCAAACTTGATGTGAAAGTTTTTCTCACCTGTGGGCTCGGCGCCTTGGTTTTCGGTTACAATCAGCAGGGTTGCTATGGACTCTCATATTCCATCGGTATCTTGTCACAGATGAAACAAGCCAGGCAATGACCACTGAGTGCAGTAGGTGCGGGTAAGTGAGATGCCATGGTGCGCGAGGCGGTGTGCAGCAGAATAGATAAGTGGGCCGCGGTCAGTTCGCAAAGGAACTAAATTGGAGAGTGGGGCGGTTGATTCTAAACTCCGCTTCTGCCGGATGAGAGGAATTGTTTACCAGCCTGCCACCATGTGGTTTCTGTAGTGACATACATACAGTAGGCCTATATTAGGAAACCGCATCTCACCCGCTACGCCACATTGTTGTAAAAATCACGGATACTTAATTTCTGGCCTACAGTCTGTGTACGATGCTACAGTACGCTGAAATTAACCCATGGTTATTTTTTGTTGAATAGACATAAGACAATAAACAACTGACCAAATTATACGAGATATTACTTTTGTCTAAAGTAGTGCCAAGTGCCGCCAGCCGTCTATACCAACATTTTCAAAGGCAGCGAGACATTTTTGGTTCAAAGAGCTGAAAGACCAAAATAAATTTTGCAATGAACGGACATAATGTAGACCAGATTGTAATTATTTCACTGTAACTAAGCCTAAAACCTCTAGTATCCCTGAAAAAACGGTTGTTTTTAATAGGTATTACAGGCAACTGGCAGCCTGGGGATATAAACTGGCCGGTAGTTATTTATTATTGGTCCCTCCAAGTAAAAACTTAAAAATGTTTTTTTTTTCTCCCAAATAGAACCGTGATATACGCTCATTTTTAATTTGTCCCACCTACAAAATATTATGACCCATTCCAAGAAGCAAAGAGTCAAACAATCATGTGACTTGGTGTCACATCTCTTGTTTACAATCATTTATTCTTCCCCCAACCCTGACCAGTCTTCCAGTTCCACTGAGAAGCATCCCCATGGCATGACGCTTGCAGCAAGATGCTTCACCGTATAGATAACCCAGGTGATGAGTGGTACCTTGTTTTCGACAGACATAGCGCTTGGCATTCTGGCCAAATTGTTTGATTTTGGTTTCATCAAATCAGAGAATCTGTTGACTCATGCTGACAGAGTCATTCAGGTGGTATGTCATAAGCTTTTTACCTAAGAGTGGCTTCCATCCAGTCAATCTACTATGAAGATTGTAGAGAGCTGCAGAGATGGTGGTCCTGCTGGCAGGTTCAACTCTAATGCTCTGTTAGAGTGGCCATTGGGTTCTTGTAGTGCACTATATATATATATATATATATATATATATATATATATATATATATATACTGTATCTCACAAAAGTGAGTACACCCCTCACATTTTTCTGTCCCCTCAAAATAACTCAACACACAGCTATTAATGTCTAAACCGCTGGCAACAAAAGTGAGTACACCCCTAAGTGAAAATGTCCAAATTGGGCCCAATTAGCCATTTTCCCTCCCCGGTGTCATGTGACTCGTTAGTGTTACAAGGTCTCAGGTGTGAATGGGGAGCAGGTGTGTTAAATTTGGTGTCATCGCTCTCACACTCCCTCATACTGGTCACTGGAAGTTC
>JACXGI010020567.1:0-10995 GCA_016801175.1 Esox masquinongy | reverse complement strand
TCTAATTTTCAGAGATACTGAATTTGGGATTTTCATTAGTTGTCAGTTTTAATCATCACAATTAAATGAAATAAACATTTGAAATATATCAGTCTGTGTGTAATGAATGAATATAATATCCAAGTTTCACTTTTTGAATGGAATTACTGAAATACATCAACTTTTTGATGATATTCTAATTATATGACCAGCACCTGTACAGATTTGAATCTATCCTTAGTCCCTTTCTGAGGATGTAGAGGGCCCTGACGGTTCCCCACTGCTTATTGCCCAACATTGTATTTATACAAGTAATTATTTGCTTTGTTTTTTTGAAAGGTCATTTTAAACATATATGGGTTCTGGAGACTAAGTATAACCAGAAGTAAGAGGTCCTAATTTGGGTTCTGTGTGAAACTGCTCCATAAAATGCAACTCACAAATATCTCGAACAGTTCACCAATATTTAAGTCCACTCACAAATGTAATGAATGTCTCAAATCTGTAAAATCCAGATGATAAATGCTCTGACAATCACAAAAAGCATGTTTGAACATAAACATGGTCTTACATTTATTCGATAATCATCCTTTGTTTTTGTTAACTATTAATTATTTGTTTTGGATTTTAACATATGTTTGTGGAACTGTAAGCACATATTTGCTAACTGTGATTTTTATTTGACAGTTGCATAATATATTTGTGACTCGTAGTATTTGTTTGTGACTTGCTACTTACAAGTTTACAACATTTTGTTAGAAATCTATCTCCATAATATGTGCTGTGGCATCGTAGATCATGCCGGAGAAGGGATCGGAAGGAAAGCCCACAAACCATATTCTGAATTCTGATTGGGCGATATCCAACGCATGCGCACCATGGGAACGCGCCAAAGCTCTGGAACTTACCCATCGTATTGATATCTCCTTTTTATATTTTCTCTACCATGACCTGTTTTACGGAAGCAATACGTTGTTGTCGGTTGTTGTCCTCCTTTTTATCAACTCATTCTATGAATCCTCCAGGCCACGCTTAGCACTGTTGCGCGCTTTTTGGTTTAATTTAGGAGTAGTCAGTAACTACCTTGTGTACAATATTTTTTTTACTAAAAACATACGTCTGAGGAATACTAACTTATTTTGAAATTGAATACACGTTTATGTACAATGCCTAATTTTTGCGCGGCTCCAAATTGCACCAGGAAGAGCACTCAATCCGATTTGGCTTTTTTCAGATTTCCACGAGATCCTGAAAGGTATGACGAAATCTGACCACCACAGTATAAACGCTTGCATTTTCTAAAAGTAATGAGTTATATTTGAACCTGCTGTATCGAACTACGGCAGTATGTGTTTAATAGTAAGCTAGTCATTATAGCTAGCTTATAGTAGCATGTGGAAATGGCTGTCGTTAGACAACTTGCTAACAGGCTCAGTTGTGACTTGCCTGATTAATCAGATTGTGATACACACAGTTTAATTAGTCTATTTTGCAACTATACAATTTACTATTATTCTATTAATATACTATTACTACACTATTATGTACATTTTCTTTCCGTCGGGAGTTCACTGGTTCCACTGATTTTGAACTACCCAGACATTCAATGTTCTGCTTATATACAGTATTACATCTTTGAACATTTTAAATGTTAATCCAAGTTTTGAAAAATAGTAAAATAAAGAAAATTATACATATTTGATTTGCAGAACCGATTTCACAACTTTTTTTTACACAAATTACAGTCGTCTCACAATATTCCGTCATTACCAACACTGAAAATAATAAACTATCGTTTTTGGTTTTACTCCTGAAGTTGTACAAGGACTGGGAAGTGGCGGTGGGAAACAAGGATATGACGTAAAGAGTGTTTATATTATATGTTAAGCTTTAACAAAAGTGCTTTAAATATGTCAAAATTAGACTATGTGTTATCTGCATTATTCTAATTATTGAATCATTCTAACACATCTAATTATTGAAAACTCATGTAGATTTTCCTCCATTTAAAATAATACATCTTGTGTTGTGGTTGGAATTTATGAAACCATATGTTATATGATCATATTAATCAAATATACTATAGATTGGTAGTTCAATCACAAAATCTTGCTTTTATGTAACGTGTTTGCATTAAAAGGAAATACCCTAGATCAATACTGCTTATAACTAATTTATAAACAGTTAGATCTGGAAATAAATGGACACTGACAAATAATGAAAGGAAAAATTTTAGAAAACAGGACAAGCATTTGCAAAGAAAACAGAGAAAGCGGTGAAAGAAGAAAAAGAAAAGCAAAAACACAAAAACAACAAGAACATAAACACATACAGTTCCTGTCCGGAAGTAATTGGACACTGACACAAGTTTTGTTATTTTGGCTCTTTACCAAAATATATTCAAGTTACAGTCATTCACATCCAAACTGGAAAAAGTGTTTAGGAATGACAGCTCTTTAATATGTAGCCCCCTCTTTTTCAAGGGACCAAAAGTAATTGGACAATTGACTCAAAAGCTGTTTTATGGACAGGTGTGGGCTATTTCTTCGTTATTTCTTCATCAATTAAGCAGGTGAAAGGTCTGGAGTTGATTCCAGGTGTGGCATTTCCATTTGGAAGCTGTTGCTGTGAACCCAGAACATGCAGTCAAAGGAGTTCTCAACGCAAGTGGAACAGGCCATCCTTATGCTGCAAAAAAATAATTCCATCATAGAGATAGCAGGAACATTAGAAGTGGCCAAATCAACAGTTTGGTACATTCTGAGAAAAAAAGAACACATCGGTGAGCTCTGCAACACAAAAAGGCCTGCACGTCCACGGAAGACAACAGTGGTAGATGACCGTAGGATACTTTCCATGGTAATGAAATACCCATTCACATCACCCAGCCAAGTGAAGAACACTCTTCAGGAGGTAGGCATTTCATTATCCAAGTCAACCATGAAGACAAGACTTCACAAGATCAAATACAGAGGGTTCACCACAAGGTGCGAACCATTCATAAGCCTCAAGGATAGAAAGGCCAGATTAGACTTTGCCAATAAACATCTAAAAAGGCTAGCTCGGTTCTGGAACAACATTTCTTGGACAGATGAAACTAAGATCAACCTGTACCAGAATGATAGGAAGAAAAAAAGTATGGAGAAGTCTTGGAACGGCTCATGGTCCGAAGCATACCACATCATTTGCAAAACACGGTGGAGGCAGTGTGATGGAATGGGCATGCATGGCTCCCACTTGCACTGGGTCACTTGTGTTTATTGATGATTTGACAGAAGACAAATTTAACCAGATTAATTCTGAAGTGTATAGGGATATATTGTCTGCTCAGATTCAGCCAAATTCAGCAAAGTTTATTGGCCGGCGCTTCACTTTACAGATGGACAATGTACCAAAACATACTGCGAATGCAACCCAGGAGTTATTTAAAGCAAAGAAGTGGAATATTATGCAATGGCCAAGTCAATCACCTGATCTGAACCCGATCGAGCATGCATTTCACTTGCTGAAGACAAAACTTAAGGCAGAAAGACCCACGAACAAACAACAACTGGAGACAGCTGCAGTAAAGGCCTGGCAAAGCATCACAAAGGAGGAAGTCCAGCGTTTGATGGTGTCCATGCGTTCCAGACTTCAAGCAGTCATTGCCTGCAAAGGATTCTCAACAAAGTATTAAAAATGAACATTTTATTTATGATTGTGTTGATTTGTCCAATTGTATTTGAGCCCTTGAAATAAGGGGACTGTGTATGAAAATGGTTGCAATTCCTGCATGTTTCATATGATATTTTTGTTCTACCCCTTGAATTAAAGCTGAAAGTCTGCACTTCAGTTGCATCTCAGTTGTTTCATTTCAATTCCATTGTGGTGGCATACAGAGCCAAGATTATGAAAATTGTGTCAGTGTCCAAATATTTTCAGACCTAACTGTATGTGGTAGTATGAAATCCTATGAACAGATACATGTAATAATTCCATAACCCATTGTTTATGATTCAGTTTCAAAATAAAATGTTTTATGATGTGATGGTAAGGACACCTGCAGATGAGGATTAGGGAATCAATTATTGCAGAAGCGCCCTGGTATATTTTCTCTCAAAATTCAATCAACTAAATGACCAACAGCACAGATAATTTGTCGAATAAGTTCAAATAAAATTGTATTAATGTTCTAGCGAATGCACTCATGTTTCAGACAGTAATGTACTAGTAATTCTATTATGTATCACAATCAGGTAAACTAACATCCAGCCAACGCTGTGAAATCTCAGATTAAAGATCCTAACTCTTTTAAAGATGATTAAAAAACGGTTATGCTTCTTATGGAGATTTCTGAGCTTATGAAGGATCCACTACCTGATGCTTCTAGAGTGTCTCCATGCTGCCTGCAGCTCATTGCTCACCGACATTGCTGCCGCAAACGTCAGTTTGAACAAAAATAGTTATTTCTGTTGTAAAATGTTTCTGTTGCAAACATAAGCATAACACAACAGGCAATGCAGCAATTTCATGTTGTTTTGTTCAGGGAGGTAGCTGCTATTTAGTATACAACATAGAGTGACCAAACAGCAAGACAAAGTTTGATAGTCAATTCTGATATTTACAGGCAATCAATATCGGTTAAAAGTGTAAACATTGGCTATTAGGAGGCAGATTCTGGCAGCATGACTAAAATGATTGCATCACTATTACACAAAGCGCTGATAGTTTTGTCCAATAAGGTATGGAGACTTTATCTTGCTGGAGCTACAGAAATATCAACATTATAGCAGGATTGCCTTAATTGTATGTTTTTGAAACGGTTATTCAGTCTGGAGCTAGATTTTTTAAATGTTTCCAAATAGCTATCTCTAACAAGAATGTGCTGCCTAACTAATATGGTTATGGTTTGTTCAGATGTAGGCTCTGGGTTGAAAACTGTCGCAGGGCGGATCTGGAGGCGAAAACATCTGACCAACTCAATAAACACTACAGACTGTGTGCCAAACACTTCGACCCAGCCATGGTTTGTAAAACAGTAAGTGTCAAATCACAAAGCCCCTAATTTCTAGCATGTGTCTACCTCACTGAACAATAGGTATACATCTTATATTTATAGTCTTACACTGTAGAGGAGTTGGGCTATTTGTTTTATAATCATGCGGTTGATTAACATGTGTTTTGCCTTTATTGTTTTTAGAGTCCTTACAGAACAGTACTAAAGGATACTGCCATTCCAACCATATTTGATTTAACAAGTCACCTGAAAAATCCACATAGCAGACACCGCAAGCGGATCAAAGAATTGGTATAATAAATATGTTTGCAAGAATTGTATATCCTTGTGTTGCTTTCAAAAAAACGGTTTACAACTGGGTTAATTTACTACTGGGTTAATTTCTTTAAGTCTGGTTACAATGTAATTCAGTGTAATACTAAACATACATTGATGTTTTATGTTTCATCTATTTTTGTGCAGACAGAAGAAGACATAAGGAGAATAAAAGAGAGAAGATGTAAGTTATAATGTTTTTGTGTTACTATATTGTTGTACTTTTACATGTTTTTGTCCAACGGTGTTGTTGTTTGTATTTGTCTTTTAAACATATCAAATGAAATGTGTTGGGTTTCCATGCAGTGGCATCCTCCATTGAACAGCTCCACTCGAAGAAAGACACTGAGGCAACCGAGGGTCTAGATGTGGCAGAGGAGGAAATACAGTTGTCTCCAGAAGAGAAGGGGTTCCGAGATTACTTGAGATCTTTGTTTGAAATTGCTGTCATGCTAGGAAAGCAGAACATCCCACTGGAGACCAACGTTCCAGAAGGAGTGGAGAGAAACCCCAGTAATTTTCAGGCCTTACTGGAGTACCGCATTAATGCAGGAGATGAGGCTCTGAGGAAACGGTTTGAGGCCACTGCAGTGAATGTGGAGTACCTCTCCACAGCCCAGCAGAGCCAGCTCCTTGACATCTGTGAGGGCACAGTCAGAGAGGAAATCCTCATGGAGGTGAGGGAGAGCCGCTTCTTCTCCCTGGTCACAGGTGACCTGGTGGAGTTCGCTGGGGAGAGACACCTCCCTCTCTTCCTACGGTTTGTAGATCAATCCAATGCACTCAGGGAGGAATTCTTGGACTTTTTACCTTTTGAGGGGGATGAGGCTTCCCTGGTAGAGAGGCTTGAGGCCCAGGTGACAAACAAATGGGGTCTCAGTATGGAGGACTGTCGCGGCCAGGCCCATGTAGCCACTGGCACCTTTGCCACCAAGATGAAAGCTGTGGCAATCGGACTGATGGAGAAGTACCCTATGGCAATACACACACCTTGTTCTACCTGTGCACTGAACATACACCTGGCCAACAGCCTTCCTTTCCCCAGTGTTCAGGTTGTCATGGCAACTCTTAGAAAAATTGATGTCTTCTTTAAGCAGTCTAGCTCCTTGCAGGCTGAACTGGAGAAGGCCATCTCTGTTTACCATCAGGGTAAGTGTGAAAAGGCAGCTGAGCTGAAGGAGGCCTGTACCTCTAATTGGACTGAGCAGCACAATGTATTTGAGATGACTGTGGACTTGTTTGAGTCCCTCATACTATGTATGGACTGCATTCGGTACAATGAGAATGTCAAGTTCACTGATGCTGTGACTGGAGATGCGTACTCAATCGCAGAGACCCTGGCTGACTTTGAGTTTATTGTAACATTGGTCATCCTGAAAAACGCTCTTTCTTTTACACGAGCCTTTGGCAAAAACTTGCAAGGGGAGGCCCTTGATGTGTTTTTTGCTGCCAACAGTCTAACAGCTGTCCTGCACTCTCTGAATGAAGTCTTTGACAACATTGAGGTCTACCATGAGTTCTGGTTCGAAGAGGCTGTGAATCTGGCGGCTGCCATGGAGATTCCAGTGAAGGTGCCGCGTCTATTCCTCCGGAAGCACCGTGCAGCCGACGCAGGTGAGATCCTGCCAGAGACATATTTCAAGGAGTATGTGACGGTCCCGGTGGTTCGCGGCATTATTGATGAGGTCGACGACATCTTCTCCCAGAGCAACCTCAAAGCCCTCAAGTGCCTGTCACTGGTCCCTGCAATCATGGGCCAGATGAAGTTCAACACCTCAGAGGAGAACCATGCAGATGTGTACCGCAATGATCTCCCTAACCCAGACACTCTGCCTGCTGAGTTGCATTGCTGGAGGATCAAATGGAAGCACCGGGGCAAGGAGGTGCGTCTGCCCTCCACCATCCACGAGACACTTCAGCTGTCAGATGTCAAGTTCTTCCCCAACGTCAACTGTTTCCTGAAGGTCCTGACCACCTTGCCAGTCCTGACACTGGAGGACAGCAACAGCTCTGAGACATCCAGAAAACGTCTGCAGACCTATCTCGCTGGGACACCTGTCAAGCACAGGTGCAAGAGTCTGGCTGTAATTTACATTAACTCTCATGTTAAACATGACCTGGATGTCATGGTTGACAAATACTGCAGACTGTACCCAGAGGATTGGACTGAACCTGAGGCTGAGGCTGAGATCAGCGGTGTGGTGATCTAGGATTTAAAGACAGAACTTTTGATTTTTTTCAGTATGAGGGAACACATTCAGAGGTAAATTGCATTCAAAAGACCTCTTCCTGTTGTATTATCCAGTCTTTTATAAGATTATGTGACAAGTCACAATAAAGTATGGGTAAAACATGACTTGGTCCAATAGACAAGTATATTTTTTAGCATAATTTTGTTAAATTGTACAATAATTTGTTTTCCTTGTACCTTAAGAATATTGCCATTAAAATTGCTTTTCTTTGATTTGCTGCATGGTTTCTTGAAATGATACTATTCATTTATTGGAATAAGTCATACATCATATATTTGATTGTTATCTTTTGGTTGTAAAGGTAAAAGAAATTAGTAGGGCAGTGTCACAACTCAGCAGTTCAGGTAATGCCATGTTATCCAAAACCCTGTTAATACCTGCTGAAAATATGATTCATTTGCCCTGATCTTATTGACATTCCTATTGTGCCCGAATCTCTTAGACTGATCTCTTAAACTAGGGTGGAGTTTCTCACTTGGAGGATCGTTCCAGTTACATTTACCAGAGATTATGTTGCAGGTCCTGCCACAGCATCTCAATAGGTTTTATGTCTGGACATTGACTAGGCCATTCCAAAATGTAACATTTGTTGTTTTTCAACCGTTCTGATGTAGAATTGCTTGTGTATTTCAGATCTTTGTCTTGCTGCACACCTCAGCTGTACTTCAGCTCACGATCTGATGGCTTATCATTCTCCTGTTTAATTTTCTGACACAGTAGAATTCTTGGTTTTGTGCAATCATCCAATGACTAGTTGTCCAGTTTCTGTTACTGCAAAACATCCCCAAACCATTACACTGTCACTACAATTAAGAGAGGCCTGCATATCTCTGGATGTTCTAGGGTTCTTTTTGACTTCCTGAATGATTTAAAATCTTTCTGTAGGAGAGATTTTGGTAAGAAGATTTACTGTCCCAAATCTCCATTCGGACAATAGGCTCTGACAGTGGTTTGGTGGAGCCACCGAGAGCCTTAGAAATTGCTTTTCAATGCTTTCCTGACTGATATGCATCAACAATTCTTTCAGGATTTATTTTGATCAAGGCATGATGTGGCTTTGGAATCTGGGTGCTGAAATTTTTGTCATGATAGGTATAACAGAATCTGATGCCAACATTTGTGAGAATTGTATTTGGCAGGGTTGGCCTGATTGTTTACCAAGGTATTCAAACACCTGATCCTAAGAGAGCCTTTCAATGGGTTGAATTACATAGGGCAATACATTTTTTTACCCCTGAGACCCTCGTATATTTGATTACCTAGCACATCATACAAATGGAACAAGAACCTAACTGTGCTGTTGTTTTTTCTCTCTGACTTTCTCCAGATATTATTGTAATCTACAAAAAGATCTGACTAAATTCAATGTAAAAAATCTGCAACAAAGCAGAAAATCGGACAGGGCAAATACCCTTTCACAGCACCATATGTAAAGTGAGAGAAAGTTATCTTTTGGGGTGTGTTTCAAACAGCAGAAGTACCGATTCACTAGTGGTAGTTGTTCCTTCCCGTCCTTTGCTTAATAGTGTCATGAATATCATGCTATTGTTATGCAATTGTAGTGACCACAATACCATGTATGTACAATAGTCTTGTGTCTAGAGAACCATCATGAATCGGCCTGGTGGTTGCCAAACAGTGCTTTGTGTATGCAAACCCAAGGATTATATTGGGCTACGCATAGAGAAATGTGCCATGTGACAACAATGAGATGCCACAGACTTCACCACTACCATGGCAGGAAAACACCAGGACACAGGTGCACATAACAAATACGATGGTATATTTTTGTAATGGATGATTTTATTAAGGTTGAATGTCAGTGCCGTTATACTTCAATCAGCCATTCAACAGATATTAACTAAGCATTCTTTAACAAAAAGCATTACTTTATTACCTCTTCTGCCATGTACAAATGAGCATCAAAGGACTTAAAGGCATCAAGACCAGGAAAGAACTGTTTTGTGATTTTTTCCAACATTTGCAATATATTGTACTACCATGATGATTCAAGGTAATCCACCAAATTACACATTTCTTAAATTATACATTAATATCCAAGAGAATTAAGCCATGTTTTTTTAAGCTGTTATTGCAATATGTGTGCTCTATCAGCTTCAGCTAACCCGTTTTGGCTATAGTGTAGACCAATTATGATTGATGAACATCCTGGCCTTTCCCAGTGACATGGAGTTGAATGTTTTAGTTTTTGTATAAGTATGTAATTGTTTTATGGTCGAGCGTATGGCACATTGTCACCTTGTACATTGCCCTGATGCCCATGCCTTTAATGAGGACCACAATGGAAACAAGATTTTGGACTTGGTGTAGATATCCCCAATAGTTAAAGTATGTGTATATATTGGTTGGTGTAACAACATGTATTTAAAATGGTACAATTCAAATAATAATTTAAAAAAGTAATTATCTGATCCTGTCCATTTCATGTTTCCAAGAAACTGAAGGGGTCCTGTCCTATCTAGCTCCCTCGGTTTACCTCCCTCAACAGGTCTGTGGATGACTACTGACATTTCCCTATATTATATTCTCTACATTATATTATACTCTCACAGTTCAACGAAACAAAAAAACACGCACAGTGACACTACCAACAGGAAGCAAAGTGTGAAGATGTGCAAACACATTTTGGACTGAGTCCATCGGCACTAGAGCACCGCAAGGAAGAATAGTCCTCCACTCACAGTATACAAATGACTTCCTCCAATAACACATCTGTCAAACTACTCAAGTTTGCTGATGACATCACTCTGGTCAGTCTCATTACTGACGTTGACCGTCTGGAGGTCTGATGCAGTCAAAGTAACCTGATACAACACAGACAAAACAGTCGAGGTAACAGCGGACTTCAGGAAAGTCCCCCCACCTCCTCCACATGAGTCTAAGGGCCCAGGTGTTTGTTCGGCTCTGTCACGGTCGAGAGGCAGGGCACAAGGTGCAGAACATCCGTTTATTATACTTAGTAAAAGAACCCAACAAAAGGCAAAGCAAACTGAGTGTACCTACAACACAAACAACGATCCACAAACTAAAGAAATCAAAGGGCATCTCAAATAGGGTTCCCAATTAGAGGGTGCCTCTAATTGGGGCCAACCAAAACAGCAGCGCAGAGATGCCTAGAGGCCCCTCTGTGGTCAGACCATGACTGTGGGCCCCAGGCGCATAGAGATGCCTAGAGGCCCCCAGCCAGGACCTGACAGCTTGACACATCAGTCACTGAGTCCGCCATCAGCTATTCCATCAATCAATCAATCAATCAAATTTATTTATAAAGCCCTTTTTACATCAGCAGTTGTCACAAAGTGCTTTTACAAAACACCCGGCCTTAAAACCCCAAGGAGCAAACAACAGTAGTGTTGAATTTCAGTGGCTAGGAAAAACTCCCTAAGAAGGCCGAAATTTAGGAAGAAACCTAGAGAGGACCCAGGCTCAGAG
>JACXGI010020566.1:0-11254 GCA_016801175.1 Esox masquinongy | reverse complement strand
ATTTCAGCTGCCACTGTGCTGACACCTCCCCCTCCCCGTGTTGTCCCTGTCCTTGTCCATCTGGTCATGCTTCCGACCTGGACTAAATTTAAATAGACTCTGGACCCACGTGCACTTATTAATTATTATAATTGTACTCTTAATATGTTCACCCGGTACAGCCAGAAGAGGACTGGTCACCCCTCTGGGCCTGGGTCCTCTCTAGGTTTCTTCCTAAATTTCGGCCTTCTTAGGGAGTTTTCCTAGCCACTGAAATTCAACACTACTGTTGTTTGCTCCTTGGGGTTTAAGGCCGGGTGTTTTGTAAAAGCACTTTGTGACAACTGCTGATGTAAAAAGGGCTTTATAAAATACATTTGATTGATTGAGTCCTGGCCATGCCCCTCTCCCTGTCCCTGTCATTTTGGAGAGTGTAAATGGTGTTCACTTTCAGGAAACGGTGGAACTGGCCACTATCATCATATTGACCCTGTAACATGTGCAGACTTTCCCTTATGTGCTGACATACTGTGTGAGACACTGACTTTGCACTGACTTTTGCTGATAATACAAAAAGATGATATAAAAAATTTGTATCAATATCTGTGCCTGATGGTTCCCCCCTGGATAGTGTATTACACAAAAATGTGAGTGGTAAAATATTTTTCGAAAGTGCTTAATGCAAGTTTTCATACACGCGTGCACACACACATACACACACACAATTGCGCATACATGTGCTGTTTACTCCTTTAAAAACAAATGTCAGGACTGCTATCTGATCACTGTACCTGTTAAGCACTTTCCATCTGTATATACACCTATCACCTCATGGTGAACACCTACCTATGCATGTTATCATTGTATATAGAATCACATGGTGTAAATTATTTCTCTATAAGTATCACCACACATGGTGTAATGTATTGATCTGACCCCTATACTTAACCCGTACATGTCCAGTGTAACCCAATACGGATTTGCATTAACTATACAAACTTTATGTATAGAGTTTGTATAGACATACACATATGGGTTATCGTCAATATATATTTGTCATGTCTATAACCTAAATTACACTTGGCCAGTTGATTTATCCAATTCATAACATGCTTTTCATAACAGGTACTGCTGTCCCCGAAGAGATCCCCGAATTTTCCACTTCTCAATAAGTGATTGAACAGTACTGACTGGCATTTGCAAGGCTTTGGATATCTTTTTATATCCTTTTCCATCTTTATAAAGTTCCATTACCTTGTTACACAAGTTTTTGACAGTTCTATTCTGCTCCCCATGGCTCAGTATCTAGCCTGCACAGTGCATCCACGTGAGAGCTAACAAACGTATTGACTATTTATACACAGACAATAATTGCAATTTAAAAAAGGCACAGGTGTGGGAAATTAACCTTTAATTGCCATTTTAACCTGTGTATGTCACCTTGTGGGTATGTAACAAGGCCAAACATTCCTGGGTATGTAAACTTTTGATCAGGGCCATTTGAGAGATTTATGTTATCATTATCAAAAAGGAGCCAAACAACTATGTGATAATAAATGGCTTCATATCATCACATTGCCTTAAATAAAAGATAGTTTTTTTGAATGATCAGTCATATTTTCAGAATAAATGCCAAAATGTCACAGTTTCTGCCAGGGTATGCAAACCTATGAGCACAACTGTGTATTATGCATAAGATACAGTGTAACCTGTGTATTGGTCAAATACATTAGATACAGTGTAACCAGTGTATTGGTTATATGCATAAGATATAGTGTAACCAGTGTATTGGTCAAATACATAAGATACAGTGTAACCAGTGTGTTGGTCATATACATCAGATACAGTGTAACCAGTGTATTGGTCAAATACATAAGATACAGTGTAACCAGTGTGTTGGTCATATACATAAGATACAGTGTAACCAGTGTGTTGGTCATATACATTAGATACAGTGTAACCAGTGTATTGGTCATATGCATCAGATACAGTGTAACCAGTGTATTGGTCATATGCATAAGATACAGTGTAACCAGTGTATTGGTCAAATACATTAGATACAGTGTAACCAGTGTGTTGGTTATATGCATAAGATACAGTGTAACCAGTGCATTGGTCATATACATAAGATACAGTGTAACCAGTGTATTGGTCAAATACATTAGATACAGTGTAACCAGTGTATTGGTCATATACATAAGATACAGTGTAACCAGTGTATTGGTCAAATACATTAGATACAGTGTAACCAGTGAATTGGTCATATAGATCAGATACAGTGTAACCACTGTATTCCCTCATGTCATATCTAGCAGATTGAATTTACACTATCTGATCCTACTAGAGATAGAGGCTATTTGTTGCCAATATTTTCTCATTTGTTTGTAGCCAATTCATAGGAGAAATTACATTTCTGAGGGTTGTGGCCCATTTCCCCCTGAAAACTGATAGATAACAACCGTTAGTACAACAGTGGGGAGGCACCAGTGGGCGTTGGAACTGGACCCATTGAGGAGTGCTTTACAAATGTAAATGGGAATGTGATAAAAATCATTAATATGTTGTCTTAGCAGCTGGGGGTTAATCTGACACTCATCACCTCATACAACCCCATGGTTAGATGGGATGGTTGAATGTTTCAACAGACCTCTGATTGACCAGGTGGCTAAGCTTTACTATGGGGTGAGTGGGACAGCTATATGGAGCGGATGGCTTTTGCCAATAACATTATAACAGACTCAGACTTTATATATTATCTCTGTCCTCTGAGCCCATCACGTTGTGTATTATAACACTCAGACCTTATATCTTACCTCTGTCCTCTGAGCCCATCAGGTTGTGTATTATAACAGACTCAGACCTTATATCTTACCTCTGTCCTCTGAGACCATCAGGTTGTGTATTATAACAGACTCAGACCATATATCTTACGTCTGTTCTCTGAGCCCATCAGGTTGTGTATTATAACAGACTCAGACCTTATATCTTACCTCTGTCCTCTGAGCCCATCAGATTTTGTAGTATAACAGACTCAGACTTTATATCTTACCTATTTCCACAACAGAAAATGTCTATTAGAAGGTATTTCATCATTTACATTTGTCAAGTAATTTTTTTTATGATACTCTAATAGTTAGAGCGTGTAGGCCAATAACTCAGAGGTTGCTGGTTTGAATCCCTGGACCAACAATGTAATAACAAAATCTGCGTATAGGTTAGCAAGGCACTAACCCAATCTGCTGTGTTTAGTTGCTTTGGATAAGAGTGTCATAAAGTACCGACAACCACCTGATGGAGAGCTTGAGCAGCAGGACTCTAAACTTTAGTAGAATTAACCAGTTGGGAACCACAATAGTGACTAAAAACACAGAGGTTGGACAAACAGTCTGGATGTAATGGATATAAACTCTTTCATACGTAGGCCACCCATTTGGGTCTAGAGTGGAAGAAGTTCCACTATCCTAATGATAATTATAACTATAGGTTATGAATATGTAATACATTTAAATCAGGAAAATCCAAAATTGGTAACAGCAGGTGATGTTAGTACAATGTGCTACTACCATAGAGATGGCTACACGTCAGTATTGTTTCTGCACTACAGCAGGTGGTAATTATTTTTTCCAGCAGTTGTAACTAGTTTACCCCATTGTGTTTAATAAGGCTTCAAGTGTTTCAGAAAGCCTCATTTCACCATCACTACTGAAAAGGCCATGTTTTCCATGTACTGTCATAAACCATACAGCTTGAACTCCGTCCAGCTTTCCTAGTTGGTCAGTGCCCCTGAAGTGTTCTTCCTCCATGTTGTTTCTTTAAGACTTAAATACCTGCTTCCTTCAGTGATCAACCAGTTGGACTACATCACTTATTATACCTACATTCTGGAGAGGGTGGTGTCCAATGAAAGTTGCTGCAGTTTCTTCTGCTACACTCCAGCAGTGGCTGGCAATGTCCTGTGGTTTAACGTGACACTCCAAAACAAACGTATGTGGAAACACACAACAAAACATGCATGAAAACTATTTGAGGGAAGATGTTTCCTGCTAAAACTGTACATCATTGCCAATGTCATCACATTAAGACAAGAGACTCTGCTACATGATTTTAATGTAAATGCTTGACATCAACACCATGTAAAGTAGAAATATGTGGCCTCCTTATTCACAGTATTATATTTTAATGTTATTTATTAGCTTAACATTAGCTGAACTTCAACTTTGACTAAAACTTTACTGTCATTGCAAAGTCCATTGACTGAGCTAAAGGTGAAATATATATGTCTATATGATTTGCTAGCATTCAAATGTGTCTTAAGAATATCAGTGACATCCATTTGTTTGTAACTTTGTTGTTTATCTTCCCCTCAGCCTGGGGAATACATATATGGGTGAACACAGGGGAGAAATACCATAGTTTCTGAAAATGCTTTAGAACCGAGTTTAATCTGAAACAACATTCTGCCCCTGAAGATAAACTACACATAGATTGTATGAAAAACTATTTAGAATGACAAGCATTTTTAAATGACAACAGAGGCCAACTCATGGAGTGAAACGTCGTGATATCAACTGAACTTAGCCAGGAATTAACACAGGAAAGAAGTTGTATGAGTGAAACAATTGTGTTAAATGCTTTAGTCAACAAGAGCAACTGACAGGACATATGAGGACATACATGGAAGATGGAGACCATTTAAAGATGCAATCAAACTCTTTATAATGATGAAAGTTACAGCAAATCCTTCATTAAGTTTCATTGAAATGTAAAAACTAGTCCCTCTACAACGTTTCCCAAATGTAACATAATTAGACTGGACAGTAATTATAGACAAGTACAGGTAGAATTTACTAGAAAGCATAACAAACTTATTGTTATTGAAAGATTCCCAAATCTATGATCACACATAAAATACTGAACAGATGTATGCTGAACATGAACCATGTTCAGCATACATGTTAATTAAATGTGTGAATCAACTCCTATCTGCCCCATCAATCACACTAGATGAGAACAGATAAGAGGTTACTCTGTTTACCTGAAATCACCTCACATAGAAACATTCAACACAGTCAATAATTACATTCTTTTCAAAACATTTCATAATAAAAATATATTCAGTTTTGTACAACATTTAACAATTCTTTAAATACGCTTGGTATATATTTATAAATATATTTCTGTTGACAGATAAACAACCAACTCAAATTACTTAAAGTTTCTTCTTAAACCCATAGTTTAAGAAGAAACTTCTCTTAAAAAGTTCAGCAGGGTTCTAGTCACTGACTAAACTAAACTCTATGATGATTCGTTAATTTCAGCTGTCAATCAACCCCCTTCACCACTGAGGTGCATGTCTCATTATGTGTTCATGTTCATTCAGGAACCAATAGCTCCGGCTATTCCACTTGGTTTGATTGAAACCTGTGTACACGCAAATTTTGTAACTATATCATGCTGTTCTATACCATTTTTGTAATCTCAAATCAATCTTTAGCCACAGTCAATCAATCATACATTGATAGATTGTATCACCGAATAGGTGTCAGTATCTTCACAGATCCTTTATAAACATAGAACCCAGGATAGAGTGGCTGAGTGAATGTGGTCTGGACTCTGTGGAGGAGGGTCATTGTGTCAGAGACACTGTAGAAGGACAGAGTTCCTGCCCTGTGGTCCAGATACACTCCTACTCTGGAGGAACAGGGGACATGGATATCAGTCCTGTTATTATTGTGATAGAAACAGTATCTGGATGTAGAGCAGGATAACACCCAGGACTGATCATTAAAACCAAACACACACTCATTACCATCTCCTTTCCTGCTGATCTCTTTATATGAGACAGCTACATTAACCCCTCCCCCACTCCACTCTACCTCCCAGTAACAGACCCTAGACAGACCCTCTCTACACAACACCTGGTAAGAGGTAAATCTGTCAGGATGGTCAGGATAGGACTGGACCTCATCACTCCATGTCCCCTTTTTGTTCCCCTCAGACAGACACAGGTTCTGATTTGCTGTATTGGGATCCAATGTCAGCTGGCAGGAATCTAAGAGGATGAAAAACAAAGTCAGTGACAGTGTCTCTCTCTTACTCTGTGTGTGTGTCTCTGTCTCTCCCTCTGTGTGTGTGTGTATGTGTCTCTGTCTATCCCTCTGTGTGTGTGTGTATGTGTCTCTGTCTATCCCTCTGTGTGTGTGTGTATGTGTCTCTGTCTATCCCTCTGTGTGTGTGTGCTTCTCTGTCTCTTTGTGTGAGAGTCTCTCTCAGTGTGTGTCCCTATTTGTGTACGTGTGTGGGTGTCTATCTTTGTGTTTGTGTGTGTGTCTCTTTCTCTGTGTGTGTGTGTGTGTGTGTGTCCCTATTTATGTGTGTGTGGGTGTCTGTGTGTGTGTGTGTGTGTGTGTGTTTGTGTGTGTCTCTCTCTCTCTATGTGTGTGTGTGTGTTTGTGAGAGAGTCTCTCTCTCTGTGTGTGCGTCTGTGTGAGAGAGAGAGACTCTCTCTGTGTGTGAGAGAGTCTCTCTCTCTCTGTCTCTGTGTTGCATGCTGGGAGGTTGGGGTGTGAGGAGTTTTGGAGGTGGCTGTGTGGTGAGAGGGCCTTTTTTTCCTTTTTGTTTAAGCTTGATTTTGTTTTGTATGATTTTTTGTTTCCAACTTTTAAGTTTGTTTGATTTTTCTTCATAACATATTAGCGGGTAGCTCTTGGAGGGGAAGAGGGAGTTTGTTTGGGTCTTAACGGTATGGCAGCCGCAATGGCTGCCTTGCCAGTTTGGGCGGAGGCAATGTCGCTTAGGCACGGTTTCAGGTGTACCAGTGGATGAAGTTAGAGTTGAGGAGGTGTTGCTGGCTGTGGGCGAACAGGAAGGTGCTGAACATATTCACTTTGTTAGAAATGAATTGTTGTTTGTTTCGCCTCTTTCTACACCTTCGACGAGGGTTGTTATGGCAAATTTGCCGCCTTTCATTAAGGATGAGCAGATCTGAAAGGAGCTGGTTCGGTTTGGTAAAGTAGCTAGCGGTTTTCGCGTCCTGTCGGCGGGGTTTTGGGCAGAATCGGTGAAGCATGTTGTCTCCTTTCGTAGGCAGGTGTTTATGTTCCTCAACAATGTGGATCAGCAGCTTAATGTCACTTTTAAGATCCGTCATGGTAGGTGGTACGCAGGTTTTGGTACGCAGGTTTTGCTAGTACAGACAGTCTGCGTTGTTTTGAATGTGGTGACCTGGGGCATAAGAAGTTTGCTTGTCCGCACAGGACTCAAGGACAGGCAGAACAGCCGCCCGTGGCTGCCGGGCAGAGTGTCCAACTGGTAGTTAGGGAGGGGGAGCTCCCTGTTGTGGCCGGTTGTAGCTCTGGTTTGGTATCAGTGGATAGTGCTGTTACATTGGAGAAGGTTGTGGTGGGGGATTCTCCAGTGAGGATTGTGGGGAATGAAGGGCGTGGTGTGGTCGCTGATGCTGTGGTAGTGGAGGGTGTGAGTAAGGGGGGCCTTCACAAGCGAGATGGTGGGGTTGTGGGGCTGATCGCACCAAAGAGGAAAAAGGGTGTGAGGAAAAGTGTGGTGGAGGAGGTGTTGGTGTCCCTGGGTGTTTCACCTGGCGTTGGGGAGCAGGGCCTGGGTAAGAAAAGGGTGCAGGTCGGTACGTTGTTGGGTCAGGGAGAAGAGGAGGTAGGGGAATCGGGCGAAGGGGAGTGTGAGGAGATGTCCTTCTCTGACTGCTCTCTGAGTTCAGTGCTACCAGCCAGTCAGGTTGCAGGCCCTACTTACACGGTAAGGGAGCTGTCTGACTTTTTGGCTGATACTAAGGGTAAGAAGAAGGTAGTTCTGGAGTCCCATTTTCCTGACTCTGTGAGGTTTGTGAGGTCAGTGCAAAAGGCCATGAGGACTGAGGTCCTGGGTGTCCACTCACCTAAGAAACGATTCAGGTTGAAGAAATGAGTCACAGCGGTGCTAAAGGGCTTGCCTTCTGATACAGCTTAAATGGCTAGGTTTCTTCCAAAGTATTGTTTTTTTGGTTCTCACTACCGGGGTTTGTTCTTGCTCTTTTTCCTCTCTCTTTTCATGGAGGCTCTGCGGGTTGGCTCTCTTAATATAAATGGCGCCAGAGACTGGGGAAAGAGGGGTCTGTTGGGGGAGTATAAACATATAGATGTCCTGTTTTTGCAGAAGACACACTCTGATGTTGTAAATGAGGTGGATTGGGGGCTCTGGTGGAAGGGGGCACAGGTGCTGAGCCATGGTACCAACAGTAGTGCAGGGCTGGCAGTATTGTTCTCCCATGGTACCAACAGTAGTGCAGGGGTGGCAGTATTTTTCTCCCTTGGTCTGGGCGTCAATATTACATCATCAAAGGAAGTGTGTGGCGGCAGGTTGTTGGTTGTTAAGGCTGAGATTGACAATATGCTGTTTGTGTTTATAAATGTGTATGCACCTAGTACAGGGCGGGAGCGGGGCGTCTTTTTTGGGTGCTTACGCAAAGAGCTGGCACTGATAGGTCAGGCTGAGGTGCTGGTTTTAGGGGGGGATTGGAACTGTACGATTGATTTTACCAGGGACCGGCATCCAACCACCAGACAGTATACCTGGGTGAAGGTTGTGAGTGGGTGGGTTAGTGCTTCTCGTCTGGATCGTATTTATATGTTCAGGCACCAGAGCAATAGGCTGGTGTCAGCCTCCATACTCCCAGTTGGGTTTTCTGACCATCATATTACCATGGCTCAGCTCTGTTACACCAGGGCTCCGGCATGCGTCCTATTGGAAATTTAATGTAAAGCTCTTACAAGATGCTGCTTTTCGCTCTTACATTTTGGGGGAGTTGGAGGCAGCGGAAGGATGATTATGAGTCTCTTAGTCTGTGGTGGGATGAGGCTGAGTTGCTGGGGCACAACGGGGTGGGGCTGGTTTCAAACCTGCCTGAATTTCGAAGGGATCTGGGTGCGTTTTTTCAGCTGACAAGCAAAGGGGGCACATGTAAGAGCTAGGTTTTCTATGTTGAATGAGATGGATCCTCCCAGCTCCTTCTTTTTTGGCTTGGAAAAACAGAGTGGAGAAAGGAAGCGTATGCACTGCTTATGTATGGCTGATGGTCGGGTGTCTTTTGTTGTGGGGGAGATGCAGGAGCGAGCAGTGGAGTTTTATTCCGATTTATATAGGGCCGAAATGTGTGATCCTGCATGTTCCCAAGAATTGCTTATGGACCTTCCCACACTGTCGCAGTCACAGAGGAGTGACATGGATGTTCCTCTGACATTGGGGGAACTCGAAGCCGCTGTCAACCAGATGAACTCCAGCCACGTTCCAGGATTTGATGGATTGCCAATTGAATTTTATAAGACATTCTGGGGCCTCATTGGTCGAGATTTATGTTTTGGTTTACATGAGTGTGTCAGGGTTGGGGGGTTGCCATTGAGCTGCCGTAGGGCAGTTTTGACTCGCCTCCCGAAGAAAGGGGACTTGAGCGACCTGAAGAACTGGCAACCTGTAGCCTTGCTTTGTGCGGACTATAAGGTCCTTGCAAAGGTCCTCGCCAATTGGCTTAAATCCCAACTGGACTCCGTTGTACATGTGGACCAAACTTACTGTGTGCTGGGTCACACTATCACAGACAATCTGTTTTTGATCAGGGATATGTTGGAGTTATCAGGGTGTTCAAAGGTGGCCTTTGGACTGGTTTCTTTGGACCAGAAAAAGGCGTTTGACAGGGTGGATCATATATATGTGTTTAGGGTGTTGTCTGCTTTTGGGTTTGGGGAGTGTTTTTTGTCCTGGGTTAAGATGTTGTATGCTGGGGCTTCTTGTCTGGTGAAGGTGGGTGGGGGGCTCAGTAGGCCAGTCCGGGTGGGGAGGGTTATACGTCAGGGTTGTCCTCTGTCTGGGCAGTTATACACCCTTGCTATTGAGCCCTTGAGTCTGTTACGCAGGAGTCTGCAGGGGGTGGCCTTGCCGAGTTTGGGGTTGCGGGCAGGTTTAGCGGTGTCAGCCTATGCTGATGATGTCTCAGTCCTGTTGAAGGATGACCAGGATGTTCTGGTGTTGGAGTCTTGTTTAAGGGTGTATGTGGGGGCATCATTTGCCAGGTTGAACCGGGGCAAGAGTGGGGCATTGCTGTGTGGGGCATGGGGGGACACGGTACCTCCTGGGCTTCCTGGGGGGTTGGAATGGGGTAATGAGGGGCTTAAGATTGTAGGGATGTATCTGGGATCAGAGGGTTGGGTTACGAAGAACTGGGAGGGGGTGGCTCAGGCGGTGGTGTCTAGGGTGATGAAGTGGAGGTGGCTCCTCTCCCAGGTGTCGTACCGAGGAAGGGTGCTGATCATCAACAACTTGGTGGCGTCCCCCCGTGGCATCGAGTTGCTGTTCTTAACCCCCCCTGCTGGCGGACTTACAGCGTTGACTTGTGGACTTCTAAACTAATTAGATTAATTTCCTTTTACTGTGAGGGTTGGCTGTATTTCTGGTTAGTGCGTGTTTGCTTGGTAGTGGGGATGGCGTCTTCTGTGGAGAGGTCATCCCTATCTCTCCGCCATGGTTTCAGGTGTGTGCCTGAGCCGAGTGTGACAGTGGAACAGGTTCTCCTCGCGGTGGGTGAACTGATTTATTATAAAAACGTTTCCACTGCATCGCGAATGAATAGAGCAGTGGTTGTGTTTGTGAAAGAGGAGCGCCTTGTCCACCGTCAGGTTGAGTCGGGTGTGGTTGTTAATAATGAATTCTTACAAATTACGCCTCTGTTCTCCCCGGATTCAAAGGTTACCATCTCTAATGTGCTGCTGTTCATACCTGACAGCGATCTGATGCGTTGCGCGTTATGGGAAATTCGCTGGTCCGATATGAGAGTTATTACTTGGATGTAAGAATCCGTTGGTAAAGCACGTTACTGCTTGTAGGAGGCAGGTATTCATGTTTTTGGACGCACCTGCGAAAACTTTAGATATTTCGTATCAGGTTAAGTACGAGGGGAAAACTTAGTCTCTCACAAAATGAGTACACCCCTCACATTTTTGCAAATATTTGATTATATTTTTTCATGTGACAACACTGAAGAAATGACACTTTGCTACAATGTAAAGTAGTGAGTGTACAGCTTGTATAACAGTGTAAATTTGCTGTCCCCTCGAAATAACTCAAAACACAGCCATTAATGTCTAAACCGCTGGCAACAAAAGTGAGTACACCCCTAAGTGAAAATGTCCAAATTGGGCCCAAAGTGTCAATATTTTGTGTGGCCACCATTATTTTCCAGCACTGCCTTAACCCTCTTGGGCATGGAGTT
>JACXGI010020565.1:0-10997 GCA_016801175.1 Esox masquinongy | reverse complement strand
TCGCCTCTCTATTAATGTGCTTGGACACAGAGCTCTGTGAACAGCCAGCCTCTTTAGCAATGACCTTTTGTGTCTTGCCCTCCTTGTGCAAGGTGTCAATGGTCATCTTTTGGACAGCTGTCAAGTCAGCAGTCTTCCCCATGATTGTGTAGCCTACAGAACTAGACTGAGAGACCATTTAAAGGCCTTTGCAGGTGTTCTGAGTTAATTAGCTGATTAGAGTGTGGCACCAGGTGTCTTCAATATTGAACCTTTTCATAATATTCTAATTTTCTGAGATACTGAATTTGGGGTTTTCATTAGTTGTCAGTTATAATCATCAAAATTAAAAGGAATAAACACTTGAAATATATCAGTCTGTGTAAAATGAATGTATGCATTATACAAGTTTTACTTTTTGAATGGAATTACTGAAATAAATCAACTTTTTGATGATATTCTAATTATATGACCAGCACCTGTATAAGCAAAAATATAGCCAGACAAAAAAACAAATAAAGCAACACTATACATAACACTGCACACTAGCAGCAGTTTAAAAGAGCAATCTGGGTATTAGCCTATTATTAATTACATATATGGCAAGTAAGGCAGTAATATACATAACAATGTAAACTAGCAGTAGAATTATTGAATATTAAAGATACATATGAGTGCAATAAACTAATGAATGGTGACATGGCACACTACAACTATGTAGTGAGAATTAAGAAGAAAAAATATATACACAGCAAAAATATAGCAAGAAGAGAAAGCAATAATATACATAACACTGTACACTAGCAGCAGTTTAGAAACAGTACTGTTAACTAGCAGCAATATTGGTGATGGTATTGAAATTATAGATAGGCCTATGGCAAGTATGGGAATAATATACAATGTAAACTAGCAGCAATTTTTGAAAGAGTAGGATAGGGAGTATGAACAGTATGGTAGATGTATTGAATATTATAGACACTTAGTACAGCAGCGATGATGTGTCATCATTCATGACATTAGATGGCATAGCACTAGATGCATTTCCACAAACGATGCCGCCAACAAATTGGTCCAAGGATGGCAAAAAGTACAACGAAGACTGTGTACATCAAGTGGTCCGTGATGACAGTAAAGCTCTGTGCGGATACTGCAAAGCAAAATCTATTATTACAGTTTATAACAAAAAACAAGCATAACATAGCCTCTTCGTATATATATATATATATATATATATATATATATATATAGCCTACTAATAGTAGATACATGTGGTACTAATGTATTTTACGCTCCTCCTTAGTGCTCCTGTCCCCTCGTTTTCCATCTCTCCTCTCATATTCTGCTCGCAGGTGATCAGAGATGAGTGGATGGTGCCTGCCCTCCATATACGCGTTGTTGACGTTTGATTATTTTTTGTAAAGAATTATTTTGCTAGTTGATGTTAAAATACATGTTTGGCGTTTCAATCTGTTGCAGGCTCATTCATTGGCCGTAACATACAGTTTTGGGCTTGTTTTTGAAGCTGCGGTTGCTTGTTTGACTCGCGAGAGTTGGCAACACTGGCACTCACAGGCGCATAGCAACTCAAACACAATACGTGAAGACCTTCACCCTACAGAGGTGGAACATGAGAGTTACTGCCTAAAATTCCTTAACCAGCTTATGGTTAAGACAATAGGTTAGGAGGTGTGAGCTCTTGTACCCATCACTTCCCTGAGTTCAAGGTTCTCGCTGATTAAACATATTTCGGCCTGCTCCGTGCAGATGAAAATAAATATTTCCTCCAAGCAACAGTGGCATGTATTAATTGATGCTAAGGTCATTTTTCAACAAGCAAATTGACCAATAACATTCTTTTACATGTAAAATACATCAGTCACAGTGAAAACTCGACTGACGACGACATTAACGCATAGCATAGACCAGAGGGGAGGCGCCGCTAGCCTGCAACTTGGGACAGCGCACCCTTATTGACTGGTGTGTATGACTAGCTCAGGCACAATTCACAGACAAGTAGCGAGTAACACAAGTTACACAACTTAAAATGAATGGGAGGTGTATCTGCACCCTTCCTACATTTTTGCATTCTCTCAATTGCTATATTGGAAAAAGTACCTGTACCAATAAACTTGCGGTACGCTATTGCTCTGAGGCTCAAAAAGAAACATGCATTCAAGGCAAGAGACAAATAGCAGCATTAATCATTTTCATTTATTCGCACGCGTTAATTTTGACTGCCCTTAAACCACATTTTATTACCCTTGGCCAGAGAGATATTCTAGGATAGGGGTGTTCAACTCTGGTCGTCAAAGCCAGTTCATTTGTTTCATTGCACCCTAAAGCGACTTATTTGTGCATGTGACACCAGGTGGGTGGCAATTAATGATGAGGTAGAAAAGAAAACCAGCAGGCGTGTACAGCATGTCAGATTGCAAATGTTTAGCTGTAGCTGCTACATTTATTTAAAGAGTTTTTGCTGGGGGATCTGTGAAATCTGTGGATCTGATTATTCAAGAAAAGCACAGAGAACAAAACAGCACTCCGATGTATACAAATGTATGTTTGCACCGCTATTTATCGCTTTGCGTCTACAGTCACAGGAAAATACCATGGTTGCTCCTGTAAGTTTTCTTATTTGTCCGCTACATAACTAAAATGCACATTTTTTAGATTGGAAAAAAGACCATGGTAATGCAATGACGAAAATATCATGATACTGCCCATGCAACAGCAGCAGCAGCACACGTGTACCAGAGGCATCTGCCCAGAGCAGGCAAACAACAAAGACCACTTTTTTATATTTAAGCACAGTAAAACAATATTGTGCAATAATCTTTTGGTGATACCTATTTAGCCATGTTTTAGAAAATTATTTTTATGCAAAATAATTGTGAAGGCCCATTTAATTGGAATTTCAAATGAACAACAAACCAGACAAGCCTAGTTCAGCCGGGCCGCAATAGAAAATGTTACCATCTCGACATCGAACCCGGGTTGCCCACGTAAAAGACTGGGTCGTTAACCACTATATCACGGAGGTGTACGTTTTCTGGGTGTCAGTATTGCCTCTTGTCTCTATCCTGAACAAATCCTCTTTTGCCACTGGTTGTTTTAATAGTTTATTGGCCATTTATGAATGACGTTGACACAGTTAAACTGACTAACGTTTCTTACTTTACCTCCACCGCAAATAGCGTCTATGTATGGCGTTTGCCACTGGCCGTTTTAACTGCGTATTAGCCAGTAATAAGCTTTACCGGTATCTACTAACTTACTGGAATAGTCATAAGAATTGAGCACTTGCTAGCGATCGTCTGCCAAAGCTATTTCATTTCATGGCATAAGAACGTATTTTTTTCTTTCATGGCAAAACAACGTTTTTTTCTAAAACTCAATTTGCTGGATGTATCTACCATCTACCCAGTGCTAGACAGTATTTTAAAACAATTCTGTACGTTAACAATACAAATTGCAAAAAAACAAGAGCAAATACTTCTATGTGAACATGAGGTCTGAAACTGATGGAATATGCCGTTTCAAGATGACTCTCCGGTTTCTCACTATGCCCGGATGACCAGGGGACAAACACATGCCCTCCATGTGCCACCTTGGGAACCCAATCGTCCTTTAGTAGCACCGTTTTCACAGCAATTTTTGTGTATTGCTCTACTCTGTTGTTACTTCTATAGTTAGAAAACATTCCGGTCTCAAACACCAGGAATAAAGACACTGCAGGTTAACAGTTAACAATATCACAGTCTGACATTCAACTGTCTGACTTCCCACTGCAGTTTTCAAACAAATACACTTTTCCCAGTGGTACTTTTCAAAAAATGTTGATCCTGTTGATCAAAAACAGGGTTGGATTAACAGAGAACTGACAGACTACATAAGTGCCCTTCAGCATACCAAGTATTTGACACAATCACATTCACTTTTGTAACAATGATAAACGGGCCGTTTATTGCCTATTTTTGTATTTCCCTCTGCGAGGAGGTCTGGAGAATATCAAAGCACAACGAGAGTCAAATTAATTTAGGTATGTAATCGAGTGCAGATTAATACATCAAAGTTTCAAGTTTGCAGACTAAGCACATAAGAAAATTGTGTTTAAAAATGACAGATAAGCAAAGTAAGCTTGTTTTAGCCCCATTGGCATTAGTCAAAGGACATACTGAACCTAATGATTTACAGAAGTCACTCAATGTTCTGAAGAAAATGACCAATGAGAGAGACACTGGATACAGAATGTAAATCTGTAAATGAATATCCGAATTTGTCTTCACACTCTCCTTTGCACAAATAAAGCATTTCAACAACTGTGTTTTAATGATAAAGTCAAATCTTAACATATTACATCTAAGGTGATTAGTCAAATTTAAAAAGAAACAAAAGGCAATTGGAATGCTCAAGACCAAGGGAGCACACATACAGTTCAATATGTTATTTGAAGGTATTAAATGAGATCCCTGGCCAGATAAGAAGCAAAACATCTCTATTAAACACCACAGCTTACTCCAGAAGACAGATAAAACACACAAAGATTGTTTTTTTCTCCTCAATTTCAACCAGGTGTTTGGACTTTGTCATGAATATCACAGCAGTACATTATTTGAATGGTAACACAAGCAACTTTTAAAAGAGAGCTAGCAGTCGATGTCATTGAGTCATTGAAGTAGAGAGAACAATGTGGAGATAAAACATGATGATTTATCCTAATTTTAATTAATTACATTTAGGATAACATCTATTGCAAGGATGGTTTAATGCTGCAGGAATCTCTTTAGACAGTATTGTGATTAGCTGTCTGTCTTTTGAAATCTGAGATTTCTCAGATGGGCTGGCAACAAATCCCAACTCTAATCAACTAGAATCTGAGTACTTTATTTTGTCAGTATGATTCAGAAGTGCTGTAGGATGTCTGTGTGCAAATGTTGCTAATAGCTTAATTTGGTTTAGTCAAGCAGACCCAGTGATGTAGTTGATTCACTAAATCTAGAGCCAAGTCCAGTCCTAAATCCTGTGTGCATGAGTCAAAGTTCAGCATGAGTCCCTATGGCTAAATTAGTGTCAAGTCCTTGTCCTAAGGAGTCCCACCAATAAGTCAAAAGTCACTATTACCAAAGTTTCAAGTGTTTTAGCTCAAGAAACATTTTAACATTTAAAGTTCAAATGGGGCTGGTTGTCACACTAGTTTGGGGGTCTGTTGTCACAGAGTGCACACCTTAAGGATAACCTAGTTACATAAATCAAAACTGTGATTCCTCTGATTCTGAGGGAGATTGTACAAGATGACCAGTTATTTACAAACACACACACACACAAATAAGCTACAGACATTTTGTTACATTTTATAGTCAATGTTTTAAATTGTATTGGTTTTTTTATTCAAAGCTTTCATGCTTCTACTAATACAGTTATATCCAACCCCACCAGGGTGAAAATCTGGAGTTACCCCACCCATGGTGATGGGGTTGGTTGTTTCAGTTTCTTTCATGTTATTTAACGTTATGTTAAAACATGTTATGAGGATAACATTCATAATTTATAGTTAAGGTTTGAACTAATACCAAAATTAGTCTCGTCTGATTTACTGGTGAAGAGAAATACATATAAGAGTAGAAAGTGTGACCCCGGTCTACCCTAGTTGATCCCTCAGGTGACTGATAGGAATTGCACTGCTAAGGACACAACTTCGGAGTAGCCAGAAGGTAAATTTCCTTGCTTTTGAGGAGATCTGCTTACCTACTCAGTGACAACGGGCAACTGCACTTAGCAAGTTATATACAAAAGTAATACCAATTATAATGTTTTTAGATTAGACTACTTCGGTTTATGCACTGCCAATAATTCATTAGCCACCCTTCAAATCCTACACAAAGAGAAATAAACCTGCTATGCGATTTGTTTTATTTAAATAACGAGTTTGTCCTTACTAGGCACCCGTAGTCAATCTCCACTTCGACCTGCGGTTTATGCTGTGTTGAGAAACACCGGTGGGTAGCAAGCAGTTTGAACAATGGAGCAGATAAATGATATCCAGGTCGTTCCGTGCACCAACTCCAATTATCTGAAACCATTCAGGGTTCACTATAGCCAGGTGAGTCAAACAGCTCACTCACGTTTCATCTTCCAGCCTGAATTATGGGCTCACCATTATTTTCTGTGGTTATATACCCAACCCCCATTCATTTTGCTAGTGGCTTTTTGTGCAGCTTGCAACGGTGTAACCTTCATAAAAAGACGGTACACCCTATTTTAGTAAGGATACTTATCGAATTAACGTCTTTTAACAGCGCATAACCAGTGCCACCAAATATTTATTTGAATTTATATTAAATGTAAATGTTCAAGCACGTATGATATAACAGTGCACTACTGTACTGTCTAGTATAAGCACATGCTTTATATTAGGCTAACACAAGCCAGCAACATAGCTAGGTTGCCGGAAATTGACAACCTGACGTTTACAATATCTGAGTTCACCCAGTGGTGGTTGTCGCAAGTTGAGTAGCTATAGTTCTAGTTCTGGCTCGCTAGCTAGGTCATGTGATGTCGGACATTGGGATGTCGACAGGAGAGATGGCTACTAGCACATCTAGCTTTTCAGCTAGCTTGCATAGAGAGGCTATGACTGGGGTCGGATGTTGTTGCAGCATTTGGTTAAACTTGCTAACCCCATTTCAGTTTCAATGACTGGTTTGAAATCAAACCAGGGAACCCACCAGTATGTAATGTTCCACAAATCATCTTCAAATGTTAGTTTCCCTAAATATGTTCAAAAATTTCCCTAAATATCTTAATGGTAGTTATGTTGCAAAATTCCCTTACGTGATAAAATGTATTTTAGTACTGCTACACATTGTACTGATGTGTGATGTTGTCATTCGTACTATAATCAACATTTACTCTGTATTAATTTGAAGAAGCTGCCACAGATACTAGAATACTACCAAACAGCCAAAACACGTTAGTTGGAGATTCTCTAGCGGGTCATTAGTTAGTCACTGTGCAAGTCTGAAAAACAACTGTACATATTGCCAATACATTGTAGAAGTAATGTTGGAATAGTTTGAGAAGCGTGCCTTCTACTTGTCCGTCAACACCACTTCCAGTAGTATCTGGTCTCCCGCCGAAGGACCGACCAGCACAGACTCTGCTTAGATTCAGAGGCAAATCAGCAGTGTGCACAGGCAATTACAGTTTGCATGATTGTTACTTCTAATAACACTTCTGCCAGTGTCAGCAACCCATAGCTCTGTGGCCACACAGGGCTCTTTAATTACACCCCTGCCACCCCCTTGTTATTTATAGATTTAACCCCTGATAAACATTTATATTATACCAAAAACAAACAAATGCCTGACCAATGTTTTTTGTCCGATACGATAACAGTTCTAGAAAAGCAAAAAGTAATTTTATTTCTGTTGATTATTTTTTTTTAATAGTTTGTAATGTATTAAAAATCTAACTTTTTTTGTCACATTTTGTGCCACAGGTTATTAAGGGCTAAAAGCACAGGTAATGGTAAACAAAAGAGTATGGTGCTGAGACTGCCACAAGCAGACTCTCTCAGTTAAGGATAAATTAATCAACATTCTCAAGCAAATTCCCAATCTGGAAATGGATGCAGTAACATGCACTTCATAATATCACCATTGTGAAGTTGGAGAGGATGCAGCCAGTTATCAGCATTGAGTATTAAGAAATGGAACAAAGTCTTGATGCTCTGGAGAGGGGAAGAGGGGATGTGGTCTAGGGGGCAGTTCACATTTGCCAGATTTCTTTGGGAGAAAGCAGGAAGAAGCAGGTTAATGTGTAGACAAATTGTGTTTGAGGGATCAGTGGACTCGGTATGTAAGTGAATGACGTGCAGTCATCAACCTTCTTTTGAAAGTGGTAGAGAAAATCATCCAAACCGAGCAAAGATTGAGGGGAAGGAAGTGGAAAGAGGAGAATGTGGCAAAACCTTTCTCGGGGTTGAAGAAAAATAAGTGTGACATTTGACTTTAGCAGCAGATTGTGTAAGACAAGTTAGTGAGGAGCAAGTGAGAGGATGATGGGTCATCCAGAAGTTGAGTTGTACTCAGTATTTTCTCTGCCTTTAGCTGGAGAGGGAAGAGACTAGGGTGGAAAGAGGCAGAATCAGGTGGGGAAAAAAAGGGAGAAGGATTTAGCAGGTGGGAGAGTGGTAGGTTAGACAGAACAAAATTGCGACAGTGCATGACCATTTGGGTATGAGCTGAGCAGGTAGTGTTGGGTAAGGGAGATGGAGAGGAGAGTATATAGTGATCAGAGGCCTGGTTCTGATTTGGTTAATAAGCATATGGCCGTAATGGTAGTTCAGTGACGGCTTTTTGCAGATTGCATATTTTGGAAGATGCACCAACAGGGGATTTACATTAACACCCACCCCCCTTTAATGGAGGTATGGGATGCTGTTTTCCAACGAATGTTACTGACATCAAGTCCCATGTGTTTTTGAATCCAATATACTCAGTATTGCGATTCTATAGTTGAATGTGTATTCACCTTTCTCATTTGTAATTCATTTGTCTCATTGATGATAATACACTCAAGGACAAACATTGCAGAAATCCACTACACCTCATAATAAAAAAATCAACTGGCTACATTTAAAACTTTTTGTGAAGGATAACACTATGAACTGTGTTTATTGAATACATCTGGGAAGGGAAGATCTTAGGCTACTTAGAAATCTTATTCCGATGTTTAGATGCAGTTATTGAACAAATAGCAGCCATTAATAAAATAAAACCATCAATTTATGGTTAAAAAATAGGGTTGAGCAATAAAATAAATTTGTAAACTAAAATGGTCATTACAAAACACAACAAATGTGTATGCTATATAATGTTTCCTAATTATTAAGTAACATTTGTACAAGTAATGTGGTGTTTTTCTGCTCAATTTCCAAAACATCTCGCGATCTGTGATATTTTGGCTTAGACTCAGATCAGACATTTTCAGTGCGTTCATTGTTGCTGCCATTGGCGTTCATGGTTGAAATAGTATAGCTATTAAACTAAACCTCAGAAATACTTTGAAAACATAGATGGTTGATTTTTCTTGCGCTATAATACAGAACTTGTGTATATGGGCAATTCCTTATTGGCAGCGTTATGGATGTGACATTTTCACACAAAATCAGAAAGGTGGATATTATATTATCCATTAAGGATGTGAAATTGTGCAAAAGTATGTGTTTTGTATATGAAAGATTTATTGACCAAATTTTCTTAATGCTTATTTTGTCATCCAAAAATTGTTTACCTCTAAGAACCAAAAAATTGGCACATATGTGCGAAATGCATGTATTTAAAGTAATTAACTGGGGACAAAAAATGTATGCTCAGCTTGACCTTACTGAATAAATTCCTATATACAGTCTATTTTTATGTCCTAAAAAAGTGACATTTTTACACTTTAGAGCCATTTGTTACCACACGCCAGCTCGCTCAGGGAGACCAGGGTCAAGCAAGTGCAAAGGGTTGCGTTGATCTCCCCCAACTAAAGGGATTTCATCGAAATTTGTGAAATAACAATTGTCCATTAGAAAACAATGAAACAGCCTAAGTGTTGTCCAAATTATACTTTGAAACACCATTGGCAAAGTTCTACACTTCTTGAAGGGTACAGTGCCATGCTGTTCACTTGCTTTTCACCAGCTATACCATGTTTTGGCACATCACGGTTTTGCGGTAAGTATATGGTTTGGTTTCGGAAATGCCATCTATAAAATTGCATTCTAAATTTACATTTTGTGATATTGTCTGTGTGGATTTATTAGTTGTGAAGTGGTTAGATATATTCATGTGCTTTAAACTACTTCAGATATGTCAGGATTTAGTGGGTATTTATTACAATCTGTGTTCTGATCCATTGTTTTTGTATTGAAAAACTGAAAAATCAAACTTTTTATTTTATTTTTTGCCTTTAAAAAAACGATCTTATTTTGCTTCTGAGGAGTCTCAAAAGTAGCAGCTGCAGTACTGAGTCACAGCGCTCTTCCACCCACTCGCTGCTGGCACAACCACGACACCCCTCCCTTTTCCACTGTCCTCTCCACCTGCAGTCACCCACTCCCTTTAGGAGCTGAAGATAGGGCTTCTCCCAAAATCTGATGGCGTCAGGCATTAGTGATTAGTAACTGTCTTTGAGGGTTTTTTACATTTATTTTTTATTGTTCAGGTGACACTCTTGGGTTAAGTTTTGAAAGGATAGGCTAACTAAATATCAATTTGATCCATGACCAAATGTAGCCTTAGTTTATAGAATGGAATGTGAATTGCAAAAAAGAAAAATGATATAAATATGCTACATTGAATTTCATATAATAACATTATATGAAATTCAATGTAACATATTTATATCAAGACCAAGGGGGGGTTTATAAGACACAATTGTCATGTTCTGAATTCTACTTGTATTCATGGTAATGTACTCATTCTTTTTACTTTCTCACATGTTTACACATTTACAGTAACATCCTGGGGAGCAATTTGAGTCAACTACTAGGCTACAATAGTAGTGACTGACCCAACACTAACCCTTGGGCTATCAACCAGTCTTGTTAGAGGTAGCCAAATCCTCAGTCACAGGCACGGTGGGGCTTGCCAGATTAAGACCCCATCAATTTGGCAACCTCTGGAATAATATAACCCAGGCCTTTAATCGGCCTCAGCTCTACTCTGGCAGTGAGTGAGATTGTGCAGAGCTGAGACACGACCTATGTTTTGTGAGCCGACAGGGCCCAGCCTCTTAGCTGGCCCAGAGGTGGACTTCTCAGGGACTGGAAAGCGCTTATCAAAGCTGTGTACGTGTGTTGGGGAGAGTGGAGTGGAAATATCATAGGGGGTAAAGAGTTATTTGTGTGTGTGTGTGTGTGTGTGTGTGTGTGTGTGTGTGTGTGTGTGTGTGTGTGTGTGTGTGTGTGTGTGTGTGTGTGTGTGTGTGTGTGTGTGTGTGTGTGTGTGTGTGTGTGTGTGTGTGTGTGT
>JACXGI010020564.1:0-11001 GCA_016801175.1 Esox masquinongy | reverse complement strand
GCCTGGGTCCTCTCTAGGTTTCTTCCTAAATTTCGGCCTTCTTAGGGAGTTTTTCCTAGCCACTGAAATTCAACACTACTGTTGTTTGCTCCTTGGGGTTTTAAGGCCGGGTGTTTTGTAAAAGCACTTTGTGACAACTGCTGATGTAAAAAGGGCTTTATAAATAAATTTGATTGATTGATTGATACAAACATAATTAGCACTTTTGGATTTTAAGAATGACCTTAATTGAGGTTGACGACTTTACCTTTGAGTTAGTCAATGGACCTCTGATTATCCTCAACCTACTGGCCAATGTATTTTTTGCTTTTTGCTTATTGACAGGGTTTTCTTTCTAATTGACCTTTCCGTAAATGTTTCATGTGATGATGTCTGGGAAAATGCTACAAGCGCTTACACATCACTAAGTGGCACTTCTCCTGGATTGTACTATGCTTTCCTAGTGAGTTCCTTTTCCAAAATGATCTATGTTTTTTTTTGCCTGTGCTTGATGGTGAGATCGAGCTGGGCCACATCCCGCTACGTGCATAGACATATAAAGAGCATGGAACACAGTGGAAGCCCCTTCACTCCCCATCTGGACAATCAGGTGAGGGTCACCATCACTGGGATCATGCAGGGAATTCTTTACCTCCTTTGTGCTCTGTGGATTTTCACATATTCTTTCAACTCTTTTTTACCTCCTCCGGCATTTGGATGCAATGTTTTCTTCACAGCAATTTCTTTCTATATGTTTAGCACCACTGTTATCCTTGGTATCGGTCAATGCGTTTTCAGAAAGAGGACCGCTGATATATTCTTCCAAATCCAAAAGGCTGTTCGGTCACTGACATTGTGTGCTGGTATTTCTCCTGGGCAGGTACATGACACAAATGGTATGGGATGAAACAAGGAACTTCCTTCTTGGTGTAGAGAGGTTCCTAGTACTTCTGGTTCTAAGACACAGTTACACAATTTATGACTTCTGGAAACATACTGTTTTCAATAATTATTTTTGTTTTACTTGACCTTGCCGTAGCCCAGTAGTTCTGTAGGTGGGGTGCAAGCAGCAACACTATCCTTCTAGCCTGGGTGTTTTTCAGTCACATTTCAGAAAAATGTACCTAATATAAGCAGTGCCTTGCAATGATATTCCAACCCCTTATCAATTTGCTTGCTATAATGAAATAGAAATGGTACAGTCCATTGAAATTGCCTTCCATTTTCGTTTTTATTTTAAAACCCTAAAACTCAATATATTTTTTGTAACATGACATTGGTTTTACGTATGGAAATATTTGTAAGAAAAATAAAAACTGAACTCTGTGTTGCTTGCATAGGTATTTAACCTCCACACATTACTGTTTGGTAGAACCACATTTTTTTAAAGCTGCAATAGCAGTTTTACATTTTTTGTTGATTGGTTTCCATCTTGGTCAACTAATGCAGGTAAATCCATTGAGGATTTGATAGACAGAGGATGTAATAATCCAGGATTGGTGTATAACCAGATTCATTATCCAAATATGGATTATCACTTGAATGAGATAAGTGCATTTTGAGTAAATAATAAAAGTTTTCAGAAACTTTTATTATTGACAAAAATAAATTTCAAGTCTATAGGTCAAACAACGGATTTGAGGGATATAACTGTGTCAACTTGAGATAAATTGACATTATTTTTAACTAGGAGAAAAAGAAAACGAATAATGACAAAATTAAAACAAAATGAATAATCTAAAAAATAACATCAATTAGAACCCCTAATAATTGATTATAAGAGAGAGTGAGTATTGTGAAAATGAGACAATTTGCAAAATTGGAAATTTGAGATCTTTAATGGAAATATTTACGTGTCCCATTTACACGCTACTCACTGCACACAATTCCCATTCCAAATGGATGATTTTGTCATACTATAATGCTATGAACTTAAAAAGTGGACAGACTCAAAATATTGCTTTTGTGTAGTAAAACCATGGACAATAGTGCACCAACATTGCCATCTGGTGTTTGGGGGATTTTTGAATCAAAACGTCAATAATTCTTGTGATACACAGAAGGTGTTTAAAACAGAAAAGCGGTAGTTTACACCATAATATGTTGTTTTTAAGAGAGTGCTAGCATCATATGCTTCATCACAGCATGCGTTGGCTGTTTCACTAATATCAAACAGTAGAAATGTGGGAATGTTGAGTAATATGTTTTTTTTACTTCCATGTTTCTCATTTTATTTGTAAACTCTCACAGTTCCTATATTCATTTTCATTTATTTACTAAGATTAAGAGGCAAAGCTGTAAAATTAAAATGCTTGAAATATTATATTATACAGTATATACTATATATAATATGTATATCATAAGCTATAATATGTATGACATGGGTGAACATAAGGAATTGGGTATTGGAGGGTGTTTATTGAGAAATAAATAAAATAATCATCAAATAATCAAATAATCCAATTGACAGTCTGGTGGGGAATGTGTCCTGGGCTGGTGGGGAATTCGTCCTGGGCTGGTGGGGAATGCGTCCTGGGCTGGTGAGGAATGCGTCCTGGGCTGGTGGGGAATGCATCCTGGGCTGGTGGGAAATGCGTCCTGGGCTGGTGGGGAATGCGTCCTGGGCTGGTGGGAAATGCGTCCTGGGCTGGTGGGGAATGTGTCTTGGGCTGGTGGGGAATGAGTCCTGCGCTGGTGGAGAATGTGTCCTGGGCTGGTGGGGAATGCGTCCTGAGCTGGTGGTCACTGAGTTGACTGCCTCAGCCCTCTTCTTTCTCATTATCTTATTTTCCAACTTTTTCTGTGACCTAGGATCAAAGCAGCAACACAGAAAATAGTCAGACACCACAATCTCTCACTACATTCTCTCCCGTGTTCTGATCAGGGGTCCTGTTATGCTTCTGGGTTGGTTTTAGGGGTGCCTTAGACATATACAGCAGAACGATTGACAGAAATGATCCAAAACGATTTACAGGAGCAGACATTTTTCAACTATTCGGTTTAGGGATTTAAACCAGCCACCTCTCAGTTATAAGCTGAATGCTTTAACCACATCACTATCTGCTGCTCATACAGGAAACCATAAAAGGAAGCTTACGCGTCACATACAGATATTTCGTTCCTGTTGCTGACAGTATTTTACATATATATATAAATAGGATGAATTTGTTGTTCATGCCTCAGATGAGCTTAGAAACTCAAGAGAGTGAGGTTTTGCTGCCTAAAAGTTGAGCAATGAGAATAACTCCTTGCAAACATACAACAACCTCTTTCGGATTCTAAGAATGACGAATTTTGAAATTGAAGACTTACCTTTTGAGCTGGTCACTGGGCCTCTGGCTATTATAAACATACTGGCCAACTTATTTTTTGCATTCTGCTTGGCCTGTCCATCCCTACAAAGAGAGGAAATCAAACAGCCACTGAAGACGCTCCTGTGGTCCTTGATTTGCTGCACCACCATTTTCCTGCTCACTCTTGTCGTGGAGGAAATATTATGGCGACTAAATAGCATATACACTGGCTATCTTGATGAGATTGTGTCATTCACTGCATCAATCAGTATGTCAACCACTGTTTGGCTGAATTTCTTCTACTACACCCAGATCGTCCCATCCCAGGAGGTCATTTCCACCTACGTGAGAAGGAAAATTAAAATCATCCTCTATTCTGTCCTGTTTGTTGACAGAGTTTTCTTTCTGTTGGAACTTTCTATAAAAATAATTGCTGATTCCAAAGGATACAATTACAGCTCTTCCCTGATCACTTTAACAAATGACACTTCTCCTGGCCTGTACTACGTTTTCCAAGTGAGTTCCTTTTCCAAAATGATCTATCTTTTTCTTTGCCTGTGCTTGATGGTGGGATCGAGCTGGGCCACATCCCGCTACCTGCACAGACATATAAAGAGCATGGAACACAGTGGAACCCCCTCGTCCTCTCCCCATCTGGCCAATCAGGTGAGGGTTACTGTCTCTGGGATCATGCAGGGAATTTTCTACTTCCTGTGTGCTCTGTGGACTTTCGCTGAATTCTTCTGTAATCATTACTCCTCTGTAAGCTTTGGATATAATGTTTTCTACACAGTCATTTCTTTCTACATGTTTGGGACCACTGTTAACCTGGGCATCGGTCAGTTTGTTTTCAGACAGAGGGCAGCTGATATTGCTCTCAAAGTCAGACAGGCTATGAGCCCATTGCCACTGGGTGACTGATACTGTGGCACTGACATAGCTGACATTCTAAGCAGACACCCTATCATCCTGATTGGAAGACTAAAATTGTGGTGGAAAAGCGCTAAACTTTGTTGCGCAACCTAATCTCCTGAAGAATACTTCCAGAACAACCTTTTGTTTTTTGTTCTATTTGAGAAAATCACAAGTCTGGACTATTGTAATGACTGTTGAATTATCTGACCATGACGTTTATAGCACATCCAAACTGTGCTGCATGTGTACTTAGTGTAGTAATATTTTACGTGTATACATTATTATTTTCCTGCAGGGATTTTTCTATTTCATTGTGCTATGTGGATTTTGTTCATTTCTTCAGCTGGTAGAGACAACAAGTGTAATATTTTCTACCTACAGTTGTTTCCCTACAAGTTTTGTTAGATCAGTAATCAGGTAATGGAAGCTGGGTCACACCACACATGCACTGCCAAGAAACGTCTGTCCCTCAACTTAAACAAGAGCATGATATACCTTCTAGGCCAACTCAAAACGCAGCGTGCCGCAAAATTACTGTCCAGGCCACACCACCCCTACAGTGAAGAGTGGTGGCATCATCATAACATTGAATTTATGGAGCAAAACAGTGCAGCAGCTCATGTAAAAACATCGAACTTTATTTACTATGTTGTGAAGAAAACACGGATAAATACACAGTCAGTTTACGTTAAACTTCCTTGGAACCATTCCCTTTCTGTAAGGATATTGATTTTCATTGGACTACGCGGTAAGCTATCTTACAGTTTTTCTCAATCGATTTGGCACATTTAGGACAAAGTTAACATTTTCAAAAAGCTAAGTGCAATTCTCACGTCTTGGTACATTCAGCACAAACACAATATTTCACCTGCAAATTGCGATCAAATGTAAATAAATCCATCAATTAATTATTGTCACCAAAACCAAAGGTTCCTTCATCATGGCTTAAACAAAGCCTGTGAAAATGTTAAAACAAAGCGTCAAATAAAATAAGGACCATAAAATAAAATTCTGACATTGTCTATGTAATTCAAACATTTTTTTTTACCGGACTGCGTATGGAGGCAACCGTGAAGAACCGTGGTAAAGATAATTTTACGTTCGATATTTGACAGATATTCAGACATTCAAGGCTCAATAGCTCGCAAACAATTGAAGCTACCGGCCTCGGGTTAGTCTCGTTATGAAAGAAAAAGGTTGGACCACACTGCACAGGTCACCGGGGTAAATTTGGTTTTATGTTTGATATTCGGAGTTTGATCGTCAATACCTCTTCCAAAAAAAATCGTGCAAAGACGACAGTGGAATATATACAACTGGATTAGGGTAGAGAGCATGGTACACTCTTTCATTTTTTTTTCGAAAATCGAACTTTTCATTTAGCAGAGCAAATGTCACAAAACGCTGTCGAATGTCGGATCAGTAGTTTAGGGACCGTCTTGAAAGTGCAATACCGCTGATTCAATGTGACTAAAAAATATATATTTTATTTTGTGTCAACCTAATAATAGCTGACCCTGTATAGGAAAATCATAGGTACAGACACTTTTTGTGTTATTAAACAGCACTCTAATTTTCTACATATATTTTGGTTGTTAGACCTTATATATTTCTTTTTATAATAGATTCTTATAGAGGTGACATATACACCTACAACCACTTGTATGTTGGTCACTGACCTTTAGATTTGCCCTTTTACATTTCAGTGATTATATCAGAATTGATCCTTCTTTACAATACGTTTTTAATAGCTCAATATCCACATGAGCTAGAGACCTACAAACAAGGGTGGTCTGTTCCTTTACCTCTCTTCTGAAAGGTGCACCTCTTTTATCAATATTCATTATCTGTATTTCATTTTATAAATGCATGCATTATTACAACTCTATTAACCTATTCACATGAACTGTTTTACTAGCTTCTAATCCAGATGACATGGACCTCTAAAACCACTTGCATTTTGTTCACTGACCTTCCTTGTCAAGGGTACGCCCCATAGATTTGCCATTTTCCATTTCAGTGAATTTAAAGGAATTTATCTTTCTAAGCGACTATTTTTTAATAGTTCACTATCCATATGAGTTAGAGATCTACAAATGAGTGTGTTGTGTTCCATTACCTCTATTCTGAAAGGTACACCTCTTCTTTTTTCGAAATTCATTGTGTATTTCATTTCAAAATTACATACATTATTACAACTCTATTACATAATTTGCATTAACTAATTTGAATAGCTTCAAATCCATATGACAGGGACCACTAAAACCACTTGCATTTTGTTCACTGACCTTCCTTGTCAAGAATATGCCCCTTAGATTTGCCATTTCAGATTTCCATTTTAAATTTACAGGAATTTATCTTTCGAAACGACACTTTTTTAATAGCACACTATCCATATGAGTTAGAGATCTATAAACACGTGTGGTGTGTTCCGGTTACTCTCTTTTGAAAGGTCCACCTCTTCTTTTTTCAATATTCATTATCTTGATTTTATTTTAGAATTACATGCAGTATTGCAACTCTATTACCTAATTCACATGAACTATTTTAATAGCTTCCAATCCAGATGACATGGACCTCTAAAACCAATTGCATTTTGTTCACTGACCTTCCTTGTCAAGAGTATGCCCCTTTGTTTTACCATTTTCAACTTTGGTTAATTTACAGGACTTTATCTTTTGAAACCACTTTTTTAATAGCAGACTATCCATATAAGTTAGAGATCTAAAAACAAGTGTGATGTCTTTCATTACCTTTCTTCTGAAAGGTACACCTCTTCTTTTTCCCAAATTCATTACCTGTATTTTATTTTAAAATTAAATGCATTCACCCAGATGACATGTACCTCTAACACCACTAGCATTTGTTTACTGACCTTCTTTATATTTGTTTTGCTATTTTCAATTTCAATGATTTTATCAGAATTTATCCTTCTATACAATCATTTTTTAATAGCTCACTATCAATATGAGCTAGACATCTACAAACAAGCGTGTTGTGTTCTTTTCCCTCTAATCTCACAGGTACACCTTTTAATTTTTATACCAAATTTTGTGCAATTTTTGAAAAAAAAATTGAATTTATTTTAATTTTTTGTGTGTAAATTGTTCTCATTCTTTAATGCAGAGGTGTCAAACCGGTTCCATGGAGGGCCGGTTGTCTGCAGGTTTTCACTCTCACCTTGTACTTGATTAATTATTAATTAGGTCAATAATACAGTGAGGGAAAAAAATATTTGATGATTTTGTACATTTGCCCACTGACGAAGAAGTGATCAGTCTATAATTTTAATGGTAGGTTTATTTGAACAGTGAGAGACAGAATAACAACAAAGAAATCCAGGAAAACCCATGTCAAAAATGTTATAAATTGATTTGCATAATGAGTGAAATAAGTATTCGACCCCTCTGCAAAACATGACTTAGTACTTGGTGGCAAAACTCTTGTTGGCAATCACAGAGGTCAGACGTTTCTTGTAGTTGGCCACCAGGTTTGCACACATCTCAGGAGGGATTTTGTCCCACTCCTCTTTGCAGGATTTTGTCCCACTCCTCTTAATGACTTCTCCAAGTCATTAAGGTTTTGAGGCTGACGTTTGGCAACTCGAACCTTCAGCTCCCTCCACAGATTTTCTATGGGATTAAGGTCTGGAGACTGGCTAGGCCACTCCAGGACCTTGTGCTTCTTCTTGAGCTACTCCTTTGTTGCCTTGGCCGTGTATTTTGGGTCATTGTCATGCTGGAATACCCACCCACGACTCATTTTCAATGCCCAGGCTGAGGGAAGGAGGTTCTCACCCAAGATTTGACGGTACATGGCCCCGTCCATCGTCCCTTTGATGCAGTGAAGTTGTCCTGTCCCCTTAGCAGAAAAACACCCCCAAAGCATAATGTTTCCACTTCCATGTTTGACAGTGGGGATGGTGTACTTGGGGTCATAGGCAGCATTCCTCCTCCTCCAAACACGGCGAGTTGAGTTGATGCCAAAGAGCTCGATTTTGGTGTCATCTGACCACAACACTTTCACCCAGTTCTCCTCTGAATCATTCAGATGTTCATTGGCAAACTTCAGACGGGCCTGTACATGTGCTTTCTTGAGTAGGGGGACTTGCGGGCGCTGCAGGATTTCAGTCCTTCACGGCGTAGTGTGTTACCAATTGTTTTCTTGGTGACTATGGTCCCAGCTGCCTTGAGATCATTGACAAGATCCTCCCCTGTAGTTCTGTGCTGATTCCTCACCGTTCTCATGATCATTGTAACTCCATGAGGTGAGATCTTGCATGGAGCCCCAGACCGAGGGAGATTGACAGTTCTTTTGTGTTTCTTCCATTTGTGAATAATCGCACCAACTGTTGTCACCTTCTCACCAAGCTGCTTGGCGATGGTCTTGTAGTCCATTACAGCCTTGTGCAGGTCTACAATCCTGTCCCTGACATCTTTGGACAGCTCTTTGGTCTTGGCCATAGAGCTTGGAATCTGGAGAGTTTCCAAGCTCTATGAGTTTAGAATCTGATTGATTAATTGCTTCTGTAGACAGGTGTCTTTTATACAGGTAACAAGCTGAGAATAGGAGCACTCCCTTTACGAGTGTGCTCCTAATCTCAGCTCGTTACCTGTATAAAAGACGCCTGGGAGCCAGAAATCTTTCTGATTGAGAGGGGATCAAATACATATTTCACTCATTAAAATGCAAATCAATTTATAACATTTTTGACTGATCATGTGTTTTTCTGGATTTTTTTGTTGTTATTCTGTCTCTCACTGTTCAAATAAACCTACCATTAAAATTATAGACTGATCATTTCTTTGTCAGTGGGCAAAATCAGCAGGGGATCAAATAATTTTTTCCCTCACTGTAGGTTAGTTTCAACCACATGGCAATGGGTTCCAGCCCCGGTCATGCCACTCTTGATTGTGGCCGGGGTGTCCAGTAGGGTGGTGCATATTGGGCTGGTGTCCCCTTGGGGGAGGTAATCGGCATAGAGGATTTCATTGTGCCACTGCGTTCCAACACTGGCGGGGCGGGTGCCTCTGACCTGGCCATGCATATAAGGTAATGTGAGCGAGCGTTTCCGCCAATGTGTTGGCTCACATTGAATTCATGGTTAAGGAAGGGGGTATAAAGAAACAGACCGACCGATCAGACAGGACTGTTGTAGTGGTGGCACATGGTTATACAGTGGGGTTGGGAGGAAAAGGGGGTAAAATATAAAAATTAAAAAGAAAATAATAATAATAAAATGTGAAACTCAGAACATCATTCTTATTAGCATATTGTTTACTATTTGTTTATTCTGATATTTGTCCAGTTACAAACTGTACTGCCTTGCAGTAAAAGTGGGTGATAAGGGTGGAAATGTTTAGTAATGATATTTATTGTCCGATTTCTAGCCAAAGAGTTATGCAGAGACCTTGATGGACAGAAGGTGGAATCTGAGGATCCTTACTGTAGACACAAAAATGTGTTGCAGTTTACCTCTGCAGTGGGCAGACACAGACCCAATCCAGAGGTTTATGGAGGAAAATGAGAATGGACTCTGTGATTGATGTATAGAGTCAAGTTGGAATTGACTGAGATTTTTAATAGCTCACTATCCAACTTTGTTTTCAGATGCCACAACTTGCAATTTTGTTCTCTCAAGTAAGATTATGGGAGATGATGGACCGTAGGAACTTTGTCTAATTTAGCTATAAGAAATGACCCATCAATGTGAAGAGGAGAAGTTGGGAAATTTTCTGATGTCAACATCCACCTCCACTATTTTGTCTGTGTTTAATTCCATGTTATTTTGACTGCAATAGGTATACATACCAAATTCTCCAATTGCTTTTCTGTTCAATCAATTTTGACACTACAGCTACCTTTTGGATTCTATTGTTTTCTTGCCTGCACATTAAATTGGGAATGGGAATATGCTTTCACAGTTGAAGGAAGGCAGGACATGAGGAGCAGAGGTATAGCAGGGTAACATCCTTTTAATTGTAACAACAAAACAACAAAAGGAGAGGCAAACCGCAAACTAATGCACAACACAACTGGCACAAACAATGATCCCCAACAGGAAAAGCAAAAAGGCTAACTTATACAGGGTCCCCAATTAGAGTCAATGCGGGTGCCTAGAGGCAACTCTGCAGTCCGGCTCTGACTGTGGTCCCCAGGCGCGTAGAGATGCCTAGAGGCCCCCAGCCAGGACCTGTCACATGCTCCACTCATAATCAAAATCTTCATCTTTTGATGTGAAATAGAACAAGAGCAAACATGGACATAAAGAACAACATTACTGATAAGTCATTCACTTATTGTTATTGTAAAAATGGTCACAATTCAAAATTAAAAATGTAGTTGTGTTATGTAAACATTGGACGAATATTGGAATAAAAATTAAAAGTTGTACCATTGAGAGTAGAGGGAAAAGAACACACCACACTTGTTTGTAGATCTCAAGCTCATATGGATAGTGAGCTATTAAAAAATTGTTGTTTAGAAAGATAGATTTCTGTAAAATCACTGAGATTGAAAATGGAAAATATAAGGTGTGTACTGTTGACAAGGAAGGTCATTGAACAAAATGCAAGTGGTTTTAGAGGTCCATGTCATCTGGATTGGAAGCTATTAAAAATAGTTCATGTGAATTAGGTAATAGGGTTGTAACAATACATGAAATTTTAAAATAAAATCAAGATAATGAATTTAGAAAAAAGAAGAGGTGTACCTTTCAGAACAGAGGTAATGAAACACAACACACTTGTTTTTGGATCTCTAACTCATATGGATAGTGAGCAATTAAAAAAGAGTGGTTTCGATAGATAAATTC
>JACXGI010020563.1:0-10999 GCA_016801175.1 Esox masquinongy | reverse complement strand
TTTTTCTACCAAATATTTTCCTTCCCTTCGCCTCTCTATTAATGTGCTTGGACACAGAACACTGTGAACAGCCAGCCTCTTTAGCAATGACCTTTTGTGTCGTGCCCTCCTTGTGCAAGGTGTCAATGGTCGTCTTTTGGACAGCTGTCAAGTCAGCAGTCTTCCCCATGATTGTGTAGCCTACAGAACTAGACTGAGAGACCATTTAAAGGCCTTTGCAGGTGTTTTGAGTTAATTAGCTGATTTGAGTGTGGCACCAGGTGTCTTCAATATTGAACCTTTTCACAATATTCTAATTTTCTGAGATACTGAATTTGGGGTTTTCATTAGTTGTCAGTTATAATCATCAAAATTAAAAGAAATATACACTTGAAATATATCAGTCTGTGTGGAATGAATGTATACATTATACAAGTTTCACTTTTTGAATGGAATTATTGAAATAAATCAACTTTTTGATGATATTCTAATTTTATGACCAGCACCTGTATGTTGAACAAGAAATGTTTAGCTAGCCTCACTAATGTTAGCTAGGCCTTTGGAGTTGGTTACATCGGTGCAGATGAAAACAGACCATGTCCTTCATCAAAATAATTACATGTAGATATGATTGAAAATACAATATATACGTGGTTAGCGCATCCAATGGAACCGCAACTATCTGGCATTCTGAAGTATAACTAGTAAAGGTTTTAGAATTGTCGATGGTGGGCAATGGAAGGAGAGTTTGTTTTGCCTGCGAAGTGGGCGTTCCCATATGCCGTGATGTCACGTGAAAACTGCCAATAAAGTAACTTACATTAGATAAACTCTACCATACCAGCTATCTACTTCCGAGCCCAAGAGATGGCATGAAGAATAAAAATACTATTTCGAGGGCACAAAATACTAATTTGAGGCCACAAAATAAATATTTTGAGGGAAAAAAATACTAGTTTGAGGCCTCAAAATACTGCAAAACAGATAGGGATACAGCTTACGCAAAACTGATGTCACACTCGGGTCTTTTCAGTTGTCCTGGCTAGAAGGGATACAGGTCAAGTCAAAATGGCATTGCTTTTGGGTGAGTTTGAAATATGTTTAGCTACATGGCCCTCCACGAATATTGGCACCCTTGACAAATATGAAAGGACTGTGAAAAAAAATATTTATTGTTTATCCTCGATATTTTATTCAAAATATTAAAAATATCTAACCTTTAAGTGAAGTAAAACAATTGAAAGATAAAATAAATTCTTATCATAAAACAAATGTTTTTGTCAAATATTTGTGTGCCACAATTATTGGCACCCCTTCAAATAAAAATAAAAATATTTTAAGTGAAGTAAAATAATTGAAAAAAAGTTAAATTAATAGTTTTTCTCCAAAACGTGTCATGCCAGAATCATTCACAGCCTTAGAAATTCTTATGAGTGAAATCTAACTGAAGTAAATCCCCTTTCATATTTTACCTTTTTAAGCTCAACTCAGTGATTAAGAACACATAAGTGGTAAGCCATGACTTCCTGTTTCACTGCGGTATAAATATGAGGTGACACATATTCCCATGGTCATCCGTAACCATGGGAAAGAACCAGAGAATAAAGTTATTATGAGCAACAAAAGGTTGTTGGGCTGCAACAATCAGGAAATGACTATAAGAAAATAGCTCAACGGTTGTAAATCCCCAATTCCACTATAGGGGCAATAATTAAGTTTAATGCAACTGGAGATGTTAACAATTGGCCTTGATGAGTGTGTGTGTCTATATTGACCCCACGCACAGTGAGGAGGATGGTTTGAGTGGCCAAAGATTCTCCAAAGAGTACAGTTGGAGAATTGCAGACGTTAGTTGGATCTTGGGGTCTGAAAGTCTCCAAAATCAGATGCAGCTTACATAACCACAAATTGTTTCTGGGGGTTGCCATAAAAAAGGTGTCATCAAACGAAAAACTCAAGCTCCTACAGTTTGCCAAACGTCACTAGAACTTTCAATGGAAACTCAAAACTTGAACCAGGTTTTATGGTCAGATGAGACAGAAATAGACCTTTTAGAAAAACAAACACCAGGATGGTTTTGGCATAGACAGACAGATAGTCATGCAGAAAAGTCCCTAATCCCCACTGTGAAGTATGGTGGTGGATCCTTGATGGTGTGGGGCTGTTTTTCTCCCAAAGGCCCTAGACAACTTGTTAGGATAGGTGGTATCATGGACTCCATCATGTACCAGCAGCTATTAAATAAAAACCTGACTGCCTCTGCCACGAAACTTAAACTGGGCCTTGGTTGGATCTTCCAGCAGGACAAGGATCCAAAGCACACCTCAAAATCGTTAAAATGGTTCACTGACCACATAATCCAGGTTTTGCCATGGCCATCCAAGTCCCCAGACCTAAACCCCAAAGAAAACCTGTGAGATGAGCTGAAGAAGAAAGTCCACAAAAATGGAACTCAGATTCTGAAGGATCTGGAGGGGTTCTGTATGGAGGAATGGTCCCAGATGCCTTGTCATGTGTTCTCCAACGTTATTACCCATTATAGGAGAAGACTCGGAGAAAAGTCAGGTTGCACAAAATATTAAATGAAGGGGAGCCAATATTTGGAACACAAATATTTGAGAAATATATTTGTTTTATGTTAAGAATTTATTTTATCTTTCAATTGTTTTACATCACATAAAGGTTGAATTTTGTAAATATTTTGAATGAACGATCAAGAGGATGAACTACAAATGAAAAAATTTCACAGCCCGTTTTGCTCATACAGTCTGGTCCATAATTGTTTGGACAGTGACACAATTTAGCATTTTGGCTCTGCACGTCACCAAAACAGTTTTGAAAGGAAGCAATCAAGATGTGCTTTAAGTATAGACTTTCATCTTTAATTTAAGGGTTTTTTCAAAATTATTGTATGAACCGTGTAGGACTTAAAACCATTTTTATACATAGCCCCCGAGTTTTAGGGACTCAAAAGTACTTGGGCAAACTAACAATCATAATTTAAAATGTGAGTTTTAATACTTGGTCGCAAATCCTTTGCAGTCAATGACTGCCTGAAGTCTGGAACCCATAGGCATCATCAGATTCTGGGTTTCTTCTCTGGTGATGCTCTGCCAGGCCTTCACTGCAGCTGTCTTCAGTTCCTGCTTGTCCTTGGGGGGTTCTGCCTTCCGTTTTGCCTTCAGCAAGCTCAACTGGACTCAGGTCAGGTCATTGACTTGGCAATTACAGAACATTCCACTTCTTTGTCTTACTGCTTTTGAAGTATGCTTCGGGTCATTGTCCATCTGCACAGTGAAGCGCCATCCAATGAGTTTTGAAGCATTTTGCAGAATCTGAGCAGATAATACAACCCTAAACACTTCAGAATTCATCCTGCTTCTTTTGTCAGCAGTCACAACATACTATATAATACAAGGAAGGGAACCAGTTCCTTTGGCAGCCAAACATGCCCATGCCATAACACCACCTCCACCATGCTTCACAGATGAGGTGGTATGCTTTGGATCATGAGCAGTTTCTTTCCTTCTCCATATTCTTCTCTTCCCATTATTCTGGTACTAGTTGATATTTGTCTCATCTGTCCATAGGATGTTGTTCCAGAACTGTAAAGGCCTTTTCAGATGTTTCTGGCAAACTCTAATCTGGTCTTCCCGATTTTGAGGCTTCCCAATGGTTTTCATATTGTGGTAAAACCTCTGTATTTACCCTGGTGATGGTAAAACCCCTGTATTTACCCTCTTGATTGTTGACTTTAATGCAGATTCACCTACCTCCAGGAGGGTATTCTAGGTATTCTACTCTAACTGTTGTGAAGGGGTTTTTCTTCACCAGGGAATAATTCTTCTGTCATCCACCACAGTTGTTTTCCGTGGTCTTACGGCATTTTGGTGTTCCTGAGCTCACCAGTGCATTCTTTCTATTTAAGAATGTGCCAAAATAGTTGATTTTCCCTCAAAATAGTATTTTGAGGCCTCAAAATAGTTTTATCTTCTTCATGTCACCTCTGGGGCAATGTAATCTACAACCCCGGTGGCAAAAAAGTTGGGATGATGTGTAGAATGGAAATAGAAACAGAATGTAAAGATGTGCAAATCATTTAATCCCTATATTTAATTGAAAGTACAAAGTCAACATATCAAATGTTGAACCAGAGAAATGTTATTGTTTTTGGAAAAATACATGCCCCTTTTGAATTTGATGCCAGCAACACGCTTCAAAAAAGTTGGGGCATATTTATTACTGTGTTGCATCTCCTCTTCTTTTAACATTACTCTGTAAGCGTTTGGGAACTAAGGAGACAAATTGCTGTATTTTTGAAAGTGAAATGTTTTCCCATTCTTGATTGATATAGGATTTCGGCTGCTCAACAATTCGGGGTCTCCTTTGTCGTATTTTTAATTTCATAATGCACCAAATGTTTTCAAGTCATCAAGTTACTAGCTAGCTATTTAACATGTTGTTTTTTATCAAACCAAAGGTTTGCAGCCTGGATGCAACATGGTCAATCCAAACAAGGGAGGGAGAACTATGTGCATTTCAACTAATAATGTAATTAAAACTGCTACAAGAAAGGAAAATATGGATGGAGTAGCGTAGGCAGTTGTTTTTTTTTTCCAGCCCAATTCTAACTTGAAACATTACATACCATTACGTTAACATATGAATCTTAATTGTTCTTTTCTTGCAATCTGTAGTCTATGACATTTCAGATGAATTATTCTTTTACCAGTTGGGATGCAGCGTCAAAGTAAATCTACAGTATTTAAGTAAGCTATACATTTTTTAAGGTGATATTAGTTAAATTATCTTAGTGTGATGTAATTAATCAATGTAGCTACCCTAACAAAAATGTGCAGAAGTCCTTGTCAGAAAGCAGAAACATAGGTCTGGAATTAGTGTTGCATAACCTTTGTATTATTTGGGCTAGAGTTTCCCAGTTTTCAATTATATAAGCTTGTAAGCATTACTATGAAGCAATTCTGCATGTTGTGCATTTTGCTTAAAAGGGCCTGTTCATGTCATGGACATACGATTAACATAGTCAAATTAACAAATGGATTCAAAATGTCACACATTATTAACGTATTTACTATGATAGCCCTTTTGTAACATATTAAACAATCACTGAATTTACATTAAAGTTCCGTGTATTATAACATAAATACATCATTAGAGAAACAAATGACTTCATAAGATTTTAAAGACATGTTTGTTTCTGTTATCTCTCCTCTGAGAGAAAGCTAGAGATGCTGGTAATGTTCCTTTTAATATTGTTTGTCCTCATATCCCAGTTTTATATTATGCTCCTAGCAGCAATGCTGTTCAACACTTCTTTATTCTTGCATCTCATGAGAGTACAGCCTCTGAGTTCCTCTGTCTAACCAGAATAATGTGCCAGGAAAGATGCCCTCGCTCTGTTTTCTTCTCCCACTCTCTCTGCAGCTGGGGCCAGGCCTGCTAACCCCACAGGGCGCACAAACATCACACAGACACAATTTATTACAATCACCCATCCAGCTCTATCACCCTCTTCCCTCTCTCTCACACAAACTCATTTTTTCTCTCTCACTCCTTTTCTTGTTCCGTCACACACACACAGATACACATTCATGCACTACCATTCATATTCAAGGAATTACCATAAAGCAGTTGATATTATCAGATCATAGAAAGGACAATAATATACTGTAGTATTAGTGTGCATTTCTTGGCTCTGTTTGGATTACACTGAACTTGAGGAGGAATTATATTGTGAATTTAAATGACAGCTTTATCAGTGTTTCAAGTTATTGCTCAATGGATAGCAGGGGTAGAAGGATTGGAGCAAGGTCCTATGGGAGCAAACAACACTGAGAAATGCTGTGTAATCTCATGACTCTTGACTAGGGAATACACTGTCTTATAAATGCAAAGCCAAAGGGAATCGACTCCCCTCATTGGTAGAGCATGAGGACATTATGTTTGGACTATATGTGGGCTATAATTACTGTAATATGTCCTACAAAACTGGAATGAGTCCCTCAGGAGAAAGGGAGGGTGAAAGAGAATGGAAAGGAAATGGTGTGTTCAACACCAATAAAAGGACAAAGAAATTAATGTGTGTAAGAAAATGAAGGACAGCAACAACTTTTGATTTGCGAAATGTTCACTTTAGTTATTCAGGAGCAGAGCAGGAATCAGTACTGCCGCAATGATGCAGTGTATTGTAGCAGTGTTCTTAACTGTGGGCCTAGAGTCGTAGGCTGAACCAAAACAAGAGTTTGTCCTAAACTCTTTGTGTTTTACCTCATTCATGTCTCACATATTTTAGTAATTAGCGTGTCCACGTTTTACTTGTATATTAATTGGTCTAGTCTTTTCTCCAACATCAGACTAGATTCCTCACCATCATGTTGAGACCTTTGCTGAATTAATGATCTAATAACACAAATTATTTGGACATATTATGTAAGCATCAATTTTGCAGATGTACTGCTAGTAATCAAAGGGGCGCTAATTGTCTATCATTTAAATAGGTTCCAATATTTACAAGGAGAGTTGATTATATAATACTGGTGATTGGCCTGGTATGACCCTCAGCTCCGGGTGGGCTGGCTGGGTGCTCTCTGTGAGGTCCTCCTGTGTCACAACAAGGCCTATAGAGCCCAAGGGCAGTTTGGAGAAGGTCAGCACCACTTACTGCTGCATGGAGTAGCAGCAATCAAACATAATAATAATGCTCCATAGACCCAGGCCCTGACAATATGTCAGTCATCTGCACCACAGACGCACACAGCCGCACACACACACACTGGCTCCATTTATTTCTTTCTTCCTCTCTCTTAGTGAACTACACCACTTTGATGGGGGGATAGTATTTTTTGGGACAAGTACTGAAGAATAATCAGAGTATAACTAGAGCCAGTTGGTGCTATATGTTTAATAAAACATCCATCGGGGTACAATAAGGGAAGTTGACAGAGCAGGATTCTGGTAATATTGGTAATAAATATCAGTAAGGCTAATGGAAAGGATCTCAAACACAACTCATAGTGATGGATGAATTCACTAAGGCTAGTTATATTATTTATGGTTTTGTTTTATAATAAAAAAGGAGTGTCATTTTTACATGACAAAAAGAGAAGAAATACCATATTTACTGTTTACAGGCTCAAATGTATTAATGGATTAAGGAATTCAAGAATAATCCTATTAAAAAAAAATCTAAATCCCAAGGTCCAATCCATTTAGGTAGATCCACACGGAAGATGGATTGGCGTAAGTACATTAGTTGAGGAAAGAGCAATGTGGCTAATAAATCTACAATAATAATAATGACAACCAATATTATTTTTTATCGCCATCTAAGTCTCCAAGATATATATAATTCTCCAAGATATATATAATTCTATTATATTGTTGTTGTGGTGTCAACAACACAGGTTTTTTTTCATCAACCCAAATATACCATTATTTTACCAGGTAAGTATGCTAAGGACAGATTCTTTTTTACAGCAGCAACCTAGGAGTAATCAAGGTTAACTGTCTTGCTCAATTGCAGAACAATTGTGTTTTTCACCTTGTCTGCTTGGGGATTACAAGGCCATGAAGGCAATCATAGTACTGTACCAACTTTCACCTGGTGGCACTCAAAGAGATCCCAACAATGATAGACACTTTGGGATTGTCAAACATTTGGAGGCTTCAAAACTATGAACATGTAAGGTACACTTGGAGGATGCTTAGTCCAGCTAGATGGATTGACAGATCTCTTGTAAAGGTACCAACTCTTAAAAAAATATAGAGAGAAATGAATGAATTGTTTTGCAACCTACATTTTCTAAGAAAAGATAAATAACAAACGTAATCTTTTCTATTAATGGTTTGCCACTGAGATGTTCAACCTATTCAGTGTTTGGAAGCACTATAACTAAAACATTTGTCAAAATGTCTGAGGGATAAATGAGTGGCCATTTAATTTCCTGAACCATCGAGTGGGCAGAGTGTGACCCGTATAGATTTTTTCAAACGGAGAAAACCTTTTGCGTTGATGGCATCCCAAAAGAAATAAATCAAACTTTTTCTGAACTCCTGAAAAATCCATTACTGTTACATTTGAATTACTCATATATAAATGGCAAACTGTCGGACACACCGAAAAAGGGTGACCATCTCTCCTAATGCAGCAGAAGCCAGAAGGCCCGTATCAAGAGACCGTCTCTCTAAAAATAAATTGATGCCCTTGACCCTTCAGTGTTGCAGCGCTAAAATGTTGACAGAATGTATTGTGCATAGAATTTAAAAAGGTAATATGGCACATTATTAATGATGATCAGACAGGAATCTTAAAAAGATATATCAGAGACAACTTTGAACAATTGAGCAATAATAGAATTCAGGTAATCAGGTATAAGAGAATGCTTTCGATTTGGCACATCTAAAATGTTTATGTAAACCCAAAAAATAATTGTTACTTTTCTGAACATTTTGATTTCTGAAGAAATGTAAAACTAACTTACCCTTACTATACCTCTGCATTTAAGGAAACAGATATTTGTCAGTTTGCATACAAGGTCTAATTGAGAATAACCAACCCCTTTGAAAAGATGTTGTGAGTTGCCAGAGTGAACAATGAGGGTTAACTATCTTACTCAAAAACAAAATGGCTGTTTTTCTAAGATGTCCAATGTTCAAAAAAGGGCTTTTTGCTGTTATGGAGCCTTAAACCAGCTGTGTTGTACGGATTCAAAATGGATCTCCATTTGAAATATTATTTCTAAATGAAGCAATACGGTGTCGGTTACATTACATTTCAAATTTCAAGAAAAGGCTGTAATACTACAACATAGAAATATGGCTAAACCCAAGACATTCATGAAGACCACTGTTCTTGGAATTCATGCCACACAGGCAATTAAGAAAGGGTTATGGAGATAAAGGTATGAACATTAAAAAAGTATTACCGACTCTTTGCAGCTGTACCACAAAACTGGAAGAGGCAATTACTCTAGAGAGAAAGGAGTGAATTAGTCTAAAAACTAGACATGGTTAAATGTATCAGTTTCATTTAAGGTCAAAGAGTTTGAGAGCTATACCATATAAAATACAAATTTCTTTTCAAAATACCAAAATCATGGCATTGGGTGTATGATATACAATGTTAAATAAATAAGAGTCAACACATCCAGCCATGCCTTTCAAAAAGAAAACAAATAGAACCGTCGAGTCTCTGCAGACTTCGCCACAAAGAAAAATCATTGGATCATCTCTTCGGATAATGTCCATCGGTTGCTACATTTTCCTACATTCATAAGCCAACTCCAAGAATGTCTGCTATATCATGATATCAGGGTGCCATTGGAACTGCAACCTATAGATCTGAAGACCATTAAATCAGTAAGAAATATACTTAATAACTAAACTGCTCCCTTAGGTTGTGTTTATTTTCCGGGCAATTTAGGCAGATACAATATATATTGGGAGTTTCAGAATTACCTTTAATCCCATTGTCAATTTACTCATTCAGGTTTGCTTGGTGTAATGGTGCTGCTAGTGGTAGACAATATTTGGTTCTCTAATTAAAAATTCAGTTTTAGAGAAGACACAAAATCTACACAATGTTGACATACAGTGGATATAAAAAGTATACACACCCTTGTTAAAATGCCAGGTTTTTGTGATGTAAAAGAATGAGACAAAGATAAATCATGTCAGAACTTTTTCCACTTTTAATGTGACCTATAATGTGAACAAATCAATTGAAAAACAAACTGAAATCTTCGAGGGGAAAAAATGAAAAACAAAAATCTTACAATAACCTGGTTGCATAAGTGTGCAACCAGGTTATTGTAATATTTCATTAAATTCGTTGTCTTCTTTATTCATCACACTGTACTTGTGTGTGTGCGTATCTACATACGTATATATAATGTTGTCCCTGTATCAAAGGGAACCCGCATTCAGTCAGGATTCAGACCTAAACACAGTACCACTATGGCCACAGTACGTGTTGTAAATGATATTGCTAATGCCCTACACAACAGCAAGTGACGTGCCACCATGCTTGTAGATTTGTCTAAAGCCTTTGACACTAGTCCATGTGATATTTTTGAGTAAGCTAACATCAATAGGACTAGAACCGGATGCCTGTGGTTTCATGACTGTCTTAAGGAAAGAAGTCAGACTGTTAGAGTAGACGGCACAAGGTCAGAGCCACTGGAGTTGGTTAAAGGGGTCCCACAAGGTTCTATACTTGGTCTTATATTGTTCACTCTCTACATAAACAATATTGGTGATAGCTCTGTAAAATGGCTAAAGATCAAGCTAGTCTTCCTCTATAGAAACAGAAAAATGTTTCCTCCACAAATAGAAAACAAATTGTGCAAACTACTTTTATGTTGGGTATTCAGTATACAGGTGCTGGTCATATAATTAGAATATCATCAAAAAGTTGATTTATTTCAGTAATTCCATTCAAAAAGTGAAACTTGGATATTCATTCATTACACACAGACTGATAAATTTCAATGTTTATTTCATTTAATTGTGATGATTAAAACTGACAACTAATAAAAATCCCAAATTCAGTATCTCCGAAAATTTGAATATTACTTAACACCAACACAAAAAAAGGATTTTTAGAAATGTTGGCCAACTGAAAAGTATGAACATGAAAAGTATGAGCATGTACAGCACTCAGTACTAAGTTGGGGCTCCTTTTCCCTGAATTACTGCAGCAATGCGGCGTGGCATGGAGTCAATCAGTCTGTGGCACTGCTCAGGTGTTATGAGAGCCCAGGTTGCTCTGATAGTGGCCTTCAGCTCTTCTGTATTGTTGGATCTGGCGTATTGCATCTTCCTCTTCACAATACCCCATAGATTTTCTATAGGGTTAAGGTCAGGCGAGTTTGCTGGCCAATTAAGAACAGGGATACCATGGTCCTTAAACCAGGTACTGGTAGCTTTGGCACTGTGTGCAGGTGCCAAGTCCTGTTGGAAAATGAAATCTGCATTTCCATAAAGTTGGTCAGCAGCAGGA
>JACXGI010020562.1:0-11002 GCA_016801175.1 Esox masquinongy | reverse complement strand
CTTCGAGATCAAGGTTGTGACAACTCTATGCTACTTGCCACAGGGGAAATGCAGCTATGCACCACAGACAAACTATATATATCTGTCATCTGCTAATTCATCTTTACATACTTTATTAGCCAATAAATAACTAGGGCGGTTGCCACGAAAGTAATGGTTAATTCTGACACGATGAATATGAAATTCTGCTCTCAGTCTTGTCAATAAATTCAGCTCTGCCTTTACCTTAGAAAGTGTGATAGCTAACTGTCTTGACTCTGTTCATCCTTATTGTAAAAGTCAGAATAAGACAGGAATCATATAAAGGTGCTGGTCATATAATTAGAATATGATCAAAAAGTTGATTTATTTCAGTAATTCCATTCAAAAAGTGAAACTTGTATAATGTATACATTCATTCCACACAGACCGATATATTTTGAGTGTTTATTTCTTTTAATTTTGATGATTATAAGTGACAACTAATGAAAACCCCAAATTGAGTATCTCAGAAAATTTGAATATTGTGAATAGGTTCAATATTGAAAACACCTGGTGCCACTCTCTAATCAGCTAATTAACTCAAAACACCTGCAAAGGCCTTTAAATGGTCTCTCAGTCTAGATCTGTAGGCTACACAATCATGGGGAAGACAACTGACTTGACAGCTGTTCAAAAGATGACCATTGACACCTTGCACAAGGAGGGCAAGATACAAAAGGTCATTGCTAAAGAGGCTGGCTGTTCACAGAGCTCTGTGTCCAAGCACATTAATAGAGAGGTGAAGGGAAGGAAAAGATGTGGTAGAAAAAAGTGTACAAGCAATAGGGATAACCGCACCCTGGAGAGGATTGTGAAACAAAAACCATTCAAAAATGTGGGGGAGATTCACAAAGAGTGGACTGCAGCTGGAGTCAGTACTTCAAGAACCACCACGCACAGACGTATGCCAGACATTGGTTTCAGCTGTCGCATTCCTTGTGTCAAGCCACTCTTGAACAAGACACAGCGTCAGAATCGTCTCGCCTGGGCTAAAGACAAAAAGGACTGGACTGCTGCTGAGTGGTCCAAAGTTATGTTCTCTGATGAAAGTAAATGTTGCATTTCCTTTGGAAATCAAGGTCCCAGAGTCTGGAAGAAGAGAGGAGAGACACAGAATCCACGTTGCTTGAAGTCCAGTGTAAAGTTTCCACAGTCAGTGATGGTTTGGGGTGCCATGTCATCCGCTGGTGTTGGTCCACAATGTTTTCTGAGGTCCAAGGTCAACACAGCCGTCTTCCAGGAAGTTTTAGAGCACTTCATGCTTCCTGCTGCTGACCAACTTTATGGAGATGCAGATTTCATTTTCCAACAGAACTTGGCACCTGCACACAGTGCCAAAGCTACCAGTACCTGGTTTAAGGACCATGGTATCCCTGTTCTTAATTGGCCAGAAAACTCGCCTGACCTTAACCCTATAGAAAATCTATGGGGTATTGTGAAGAGGAAGATGCGATACACCAGACCCAACAATGAAGAAGAGCTGAAGGCCACTATCAGAGCAACCTGGGCTCTCATAACACCTGAGCAGTGCCACAGACTGATCGACTCCATGCCACGCCGCATTGCTGCAGTATTTCAGGCAAAAGGAGCCCCAACTAAGTATTGAGTGTTGTACATGCTCATACTTTTCATGTTCATACTTTTCAGTTGGCCAACATTTCTAAAAATCATTTTTTTGTATTGGTCTTAAGTAATATTCTAATTTTCAGAGATACTGAATTTGGGGTTTGCATTAGTCAGTTATAATCATCACAATTAAAAGAAATAAACATTTGAAATGTGTCAGTCTGTGTGGAATGAATGTATGCATTATACAAGTTTCACTTTTTGAATGAAATTACAGAAATAAATCATCTTTTTGATGATATTCTAATTTTATGACCAGCACCTGTACATAAACTCAATTATTATTTGGTAGCATTGCCTTTAAACTGTTTAACTTGGGTCAAACTTTTCAGGTAGCCTTTTACAAGCTTCCCACAATATGTTGGGTGAATTTTGACCCAATCCTCCTGACAGAATTGGTGTAATTGAATCAGGTTTGTAGGCCTCCTTGCTCCCACATGCTTTCATTTCTGCCCACACATTTCTATAGGATTGATACTTTGACTCCCATACCTTGACTTTGTTGTCCTTAAGCCATTTTGCCACAACTTTGGAAGTGTGCTTGGGGTGATTGTCTATTCGGAAGACCCATTTGTGACCAAGCTTTAACTTCCTGACTGAGGTCTTGAGATGTTACTTCAATATATCCACATCATTTTCTTTCCTCATGATGCCATCTATTTTGTGAAGTGCACCAGTCCCTCCTGCAACATAACCTCTTACAACATGATGCTGCCACTCTGGTGCTTCACGGTTGGGATGACGTTCTTTGGCTTGCAAGCCTCCCCCTTTTTCCTCCAAATATAACAATAGTCATTATGCTCAAACAGTTACATATTTGTTTCATCAGACCAGAGGACATTTCTCCAAAAAGTACAATCTCAGTCCCCATGTGCTTTTGCAAACCGTAGCCTGGCTTTTTTATGGCCGTTTTGGAGCAGTGGCTTCTTCCTTGCTGAGCGGCAATGTCGATATAGGATTCGTTTTACTGTGGATAGACCTCCAATTGACTCAGATGATGTCAGTTAGCCTATCAGGAGCTTCTAAAGACATTACATCATTTTCTGGAATTTTCCAAGCTGTTTACGGCACAGTCAACTTAGTGTATGTAAACTTCTGACCCACTGGAATTGTGATATAATGAATTATGAGTGAAATAATCTGTCTGTAAACAACTGTTGGAGAAATGACTTGTGTCATGCACAAAGTAGATGTCCTAACCGATTTGCCAAAACTATAGATTCTTAAAATGAAATCTGTGGAGTGGTTGAAAAATTAGTTTTAATGACTTCAAGCTATGTGTATGTAAACGTCCGACTTCAGCTGTACATATCAGGTTGTATGGGGCCCGATCAATAACGGGTACCAGATGATTAATGATTTTGTTAGAATGAAGTATACATCTTCCTGAGGTTTGAGATCAAAATATGATTATTTGTTTGTGGGGGGTTTTTGCATTCACATTTCATTAGGATGCCAATACTTCAATACTTATATGTATGTGTCTGTGTCTGCTGACTGAGTGTGTTTTAATATCCAGTAAAGGAGAATAAAGAATTAGAAATATACTGTACATAATAGGCTATATATCACAATTATTTGAAAATGTTTTGTCTTGGTTTTATCCATCAGATGCCTGTGATCTCACACTGGACCCAAACACAGTATTCAGAGCATTCTCTCTGTCTGAGGGGAACAGAAAGGTGACACGTGAGATAGTGAGTCCACCGTCGTATCCGGATCACCCAGAGAGATTTACAAACTATGGACAAGTGATGTGTAGACAGGGTCTGTCTGGACGCTGTTAATGGGAGGTAGAGATGAGTGGGGGACTTGTTGACATAGCAGTTGCATATAAAGGAATCATTAGGAACAGATGTGGTGAGGGCACTGTGGTTGGATTCGATGGCAAGTCCTGGCATATACGGCTTGATGGTAATAACAAAGTAGGAGTGTATCTGGACTGGCCAGCCGGCACTCTGTCCTTCTACACTATCTCCTCTGACACACTGACCCGTGTGCGCACATTCAATATCACATTCAGTGAGCCCCTCTATCCATTGTTCAAGTTGTATGATGGGCCAATCTCAGTGTCTCTTTGTCAGATGTGATCAACACATGATGTTTCACTGTAATTATGGTCATGTTTAGAAGGACATGAGAATAACTGTCTAGTTCTTAGTAAGATAATAATAACTACTTCATGAACAGTATATACATGTGTTATGAAGCATTTACAACTATATTGTTATAAGATGCATGAATGTGGCATTCCTGTGTGACATTATCACCAATGTCAAATATGACTTGATAAGATGTATATACAATGACAAACATGTGCTTTATAAAGGGTGTGATACTATAGTCATGCAAATTAATAAAATTAAGCAATTTTACATTACATAAAAGTACCCATTGCCACTGTATAAAGGAAGAAGTGTAGTGTCTGGATCTGATCACTGATGGGATCCAATAAATTCAAATATAATGTTTTTGAATTTCAGTTCTATGCTTTTGTTTAAAGAACACGATGGTGCTTGTTATGATGTGCCATTTAATTTCCATTATTATATGACGGCCCATATGTCATGCATTTTATGATGTGATTAAAAACTGCCCTTAGTCAAGGTATATTGACCGTATGAATTCCCCTACAGACCTTATTGCTCAATTACAAACCAGGTAGTTTGATTTCTGAATGGCGATTTGGTGGAAGCCGTATATGTGTTTGCAATAAGGCACACCGGACCGGTGTATGGCCAAAATACCACAGCTAGGAGCTGTTCTTAACCATGACACATTGCAGAGAACATGGACACAGTGCTAAGCCATGGTAAACCATGGCAGACCACAAGTAATAACACCTGCACAGGATCAGTACTTCTGAACATCACACCTGCGGGACAGGAACAGGATGGCAACAACAACTGCCCGAGTTACACCAGGAACGTACGATCCCTCCATCAGTGCTCAGACTGTCTGCAATAGAGTGAGAGAGGCTGGACTGAGGGCTTTATGGAAGTTTTTCTTGGCACAATAAGCAGTTTATTATATATTTGCAAATAGAGAGATGGGTCCTAAGCCTATCATAACAGGCCTGTGAGGAATCTCTGAGGTAAATACATGACCAGTCGGTATTTATTACAGTTAAAAGGGGTGTGGTAAGATACTGCCCAATTGTCTCATGTACAAGGTTTTACCCACCTTATCCCAAGGAACTAAGGACACTGGAGGTGACCTATTCAACTCAGAAGGGACACACCATACGGACAAAGAACAGATACACTGATGGTTTAAACAGACAGATTGATGAATAACCCAATGATCTTCTGACACCATTCAATGATGACGATAAACAAATAACAGATCCCCCCCTCCCACAATCCTTTTCTTATCTCAACATAGGGGCTCAGTACTTTTAACTAGTAACTCATTTATACATGTATAGGACTAAGTAGACATCGGTTCAAGACGTTTCCCTGACAGCTTGTAGGCCTGTTGTAATGCAGGTCCTCACCAGACATCACCGACTACAACGTCGCCTATGGCCACAAAACCACCATCGCCGAACCAGACAGGACTGGCAAAAAGTGCTCGACACCTTTCCAGTCGTGGTTTTGTCTCACCAAGGGTGATGGTCGGACTCGTGTTTATTGTCGAAAGAATGAGCGTTACACCGAGGCCTGAACTCTGGAGCGGGATCGGTTATGGAGGTGGAGGGTCTGTTATAGTCTGGGGTGGTGTGTCACAGCATCATCTGATCTGGAGGTGGAGGATCCATCATGGTCTGGGGTGGTGTGTCACAGCATCATCTGATCTGAAGGTGGAGGATCCATCATGGTCTGGGCAGGTGTGTCACAGCATCATCTGATCTGGAGGTGGAGGGTCTGTTATAGTCTGGGGTGGTGTGTCACAGCATCATCTGATCTGGAGGTGGACGGTCTGTTATAGTCTGGGGTGGTGTGTCACAGCATCATCTGATCTGGAGGTGGAGGATCCATCATGGTCTGAGGTGGTGTGTCACAGCATCATCTGATCTGGAAGTGGAGGTTCCATCATGGTCTGGGGTGGTGTGTCACAGCATCATCTGATCTGGAGGTGGAGGGTCCATCATTTTCTGAGGTGGTGTGTCACAGCATCATCGGACTGAGCTTGTTGTCATTGCAGGCGATCTCAACGCTGTGCGTTACATCCTCCTGCCTCATGTGGTACCCTTCCTGCAGACTCATCCTGACATGACCCTCCAGCATGACAATGGCTAGGGCCATTCCCCCCAGAAATGTCCGGGGACTTGCAGGTGCCTTGGTGGAAGAGAGGGGTAACCTCTCATGGCAAGAATTGGCAAATCTGATGCAGTCCATGAGGAGGAGATTCACTGCAATACTTAATGCAGCTGGTAGCCACACCAGATACTGACTGTTCCTTTTATTTGGACCCCCCTTTGTTCAGGGACATATTATTCCATTTCTGTTAGTGACGTCTGTGAAATTTGTTTAGTTTATGTCTCAGTTGTTGGATCTTTTTATGTTCATACAAATATTTACAGATGTTTAGTTTGTTGAAAATAAACACAGTTGAAAGTGAGAGGACATTTCTATTTTTGCTGAGTTTACATATATAAATTAATCACGATTTTGTAATTAACATTTGTTAGATGGGCAAATAAAGGTACATTTAAAATCTAAATCTTTCCCTCCTCTCTTCCTGTCCTCCACGTTTCCTCTCTCTCCCACTATTCCCTTCTCTTTACCTCTCCCCATCTACACTCATCCTCTCTTCCATTCTCTCTCTTTCTTTTCCCTCTCTACCTTTCTCTTCCTCTCTCCCTCTCCTCCTGTCTTCTCGTTCCTCATCCTCTCTGTCTCTCCTATTCTCCTCTTGTTCTCCCACTCTCTTCCTAGCCCATCACCTCTCCCTCCTCTCCTCTCCCCCCTCCCTTTCTCTCCCTCTCCTCCTCGCTTCTTCTCCCCCTCCTGTATTCCTCTTCCAATGTCCACCTCTCCTCTCTCACTCCTCTTTTCCTCTGCTTTCCTCCTTTTGCTCTCCTTTATTTATTTCTTCCTCTCCTGCTCTCTCCCTTTCCTCCTTTCTTCATCTCCCCCTCCAGCTTTCCTCTCATCCTCTCTTCTCCCCCTCTGCTCTTCTATCTTTGTCTTTCCCTCTCCTTTGCTCCCCTCTTCCTCTCCTCTCTTCCTCTCCCTTTGTTCCTCTTTTCCATTCCTCGGTTCCCCCTCCTCTTCTCCCTCTGTTCTATTTTTCTTTCCCTCTTCTTCTCTGTTCCTATCCTCTCTTCCTCTACCCCTCACCTCCCTGCTCTTCCTCCTCTACTCTCTCTTCTGGGCACCTCTCTTCCTCCCCCTCCCCTCTTCCTCTCCCCTCCCCCTCTGCTTTTCCCCTATCTTTGTTTCTCCCTCCTATTTACTCCTCTCTTGCTCTCCTCTCTCCTTTGCCTCTCTTTCTCCTTTCTTCCTCTCCTTTTTTCCCCATCTGCTCCACTCATTCTTGCCCCTCTCCTGTTCTCCTCTCATTCTCTCCTCACCCCTTTTTCCTCTTCCCCCTCTTCCTCTCCCCATCTGTGTCTTTCTTCTTAACCAACTTTCCTCAATCTCCTCTCTTCCTCTCACTATCCTCTTCTCTACAACTCCCCCTCTCCTATTGTCCTATCCCTCTCTCTTTTTCTCTCACCTTTTCTCCTCTCTTCTACCCCTACTCTCTTCCTTTCCTCCTCTCTTCTCTTGCACGGGTTGGTGGACATTGCATCTAGAATAACAATGTTCAATTTTTAAGACACTCTGAGGCGTCTGTAAAAACAAGGAGTAGTCTGGAGGGCAGGGGTGTCGAATGGGGGAGGGGGGGTTAGGATGATTCTAAGGGCCTGTGACTTATCATTCAAATATTAAAATATTAATTAAAACATTAAATTATTAATCCATACACCTATCCTATTTTCTTGTTTTTGGCAAAAAGTAAACATCCAGAAAGCCTCTGTAGTGTAAGGAGTAAGGAGTGCTGGTGAAGGATCAAGGATGTCTCCACTTGCTAAAGAAAAATGTTGTATCTGAAAACGAAAAGAAAGAAAAATAGAAGAGAGAAAAGAAAAGGCCACAGTATGTTACCTAATTTTTCAAAAAGTAAGGTGGGTGTAGTCCGTGAGTGGTGGAAATTAACCTGTTAGCTTAGTCCATAGTGAAATAGGCTACTTTTAGAATGAAAGCCCATAGGGGACTATATTCAAATGACAATGCAATATCACAAATGCATTATAATTTTCAATATACTGTATGTAAGTGTTATTTGAGACAATATTCAAATGAAATGCAATAAATGCAATAATCCAAATTGCATTTGCATTTTCACATAGTCATATGGGCGTTCTATGACAATATTAAAATTAAAATGGAATAACATTTTGACATTTCATTTTCAAAGATGTACCCCACTTTACAGTGGACTATATTCAAATGTTAATGCAAATGTGAAAATTAAAATGCAATATAAACAATGTAGCCTAATTTTCTATTGGTGCAAGCATTATTTAAGTGTCAATTAAAATTAAAATGCACTTTCTAACTATTTGAAAATGGAAATGAAAACGACATTTGACATCTCATTTTCAAAGACTCGAATGTGCTGTGCAGTGGACAATATTCAAATGCAATAAGCTAAACAGCGCCCCCAGTCAATTTCCATTTTCAAGTCACCATGCTCTTTTAAGGACAAAAGTTGGTCATGAAAATGCAATCTGTTAGACCTCTCATCAAGGTGGGTCTTCAGTTGGGACGTAACTTCCTTGTTCTGTGATGACCTGGGCCAGCAATTTTGCAGAAAACTGGTAAGCTGTTTATAACAAGAAACCAGGCAATAACTATCAATATAGGTGACGATAGCCACAATAAAAAATATGATAATTGATGCCCTCCCTGGATTCAAACCCAGGTCTCCCACATAAAACATGGTGTCTTTAAATGTGAGGTCTGAGTCTATCAGAACACTATGATTACCCACTTGGTCCCAGGTTTTTAGGGCCCAAGAATCCAGCTCTTTACTTATACTTGTTCTTTTTTTTTGTTGCCAAACACAATCTCTGTTTTATCTTGGTTTAATTGTAGACAGTTTTGGTTCATCCAGGTATTTATGTGCTCTATACAATGACACAGTGAGTCTATTGAGCTGTTGTCATACGGTTCGAGAGCCATATATATTTTTGAATATCATCGGCAAAGCTATGGTAGTTAATGTTGTTGTTCTGTAGAATTTGGCCCATAGGTAGCATATAGAGATTGAACAGAATCGGTCCAAGAATTCATCCCTGGGGAACTCCGCATGTCATAGCCACCCTATCAGATTCATGATTATCAATGGTGGCAAAGTAACTCCGGCCATATAGATAAGATCTGAATCAATTAAGGACATTCCCGGAAAGTCCTACCCAATTTTCCAGCCTATCTAGAAGTATTCTATGATCTACATTGTGCAGCACTGAGATCTAATAGAACGATCTACAATTCAAACAGATGGTAGAAGTGGCATATCAGTTCTTATAACAGTTACATTATCTTAATAATATATAAATAGCCACTGTCATGCAGAGTAAAATGTATAAAATTACTGTACTTTTCAGAATATTAACAAAAAAACCCCAATTTGAAATAGTTTTCAATAATGTATTAATTTAAGAGTACAAAATGGCTATGGTCTAATGTAGGAAGATACAGGATAGTTCCCTAAATACAGTGCAAATGTATATTTCTTTATTTACAAAGATAACAATTAACTGTGCTTTTAAAGTATAATACATGTATGTATTTGTATATACATATAAATATTATAATTTCATTTAATTGTAGAAATCACTATTTTAGTTACAGTACGCTAAACGTAGCAAGCTAGCTCACTGAATTTGGTATGCTAACAGTAGCATTGTAATCGGAGGACAGAAATAGGAGTAACAAGGCTACTTTTTGTGGACAAAGGCTAACCAACATTGCCATCTGCTGATTATATACAGTAATTAAGTTTTTTGACAAAATATTTCAACATATTTCACATATGTTGTGTGCAACATTAATTCATACTTTTCTGTAGCAAGCTAGCTGAGATTGTTAATTTAAAAAAAAAAAATCTGATACTGTAAAGTTACATAGCCAAACAGCTATGGTTAAGCTGGATTAGCTTTCTTCTTCATTGATTAAAAACATGGAATGTAAAGTTAAGTATGTTACCATACATTTCTACACTATTACTAATGCGTGAACAATGGTTCCCACCTCCTTTGTATCGTTCATCCTTTTTCTGGACCAAATCGATGGAAAAGGATATAAAAAGATATCCACAGCCTTGCAAATGCCAGTCAGTACTGTTCAATCACTTATTAATAAGTGGAAAATTCGTGGATCTCTTGATAAATATTGTAAATATTTCTGATAAAACACCACTGAAGATGTAATCTGTAAACTGGAGTCATTAATCAATTTAATGAATCACCACACAGGTCTGTAAAACCTTCTCATTTGGAAATCATTCATCTGGTTGTTATTGTTTAACATTGGTGTTGTCACAATTGGCGTAAGGGTGGAGAGGAAGGAACCAGGCGCAGGCAGATTGGCAGTCGATGACGTATTTTAATCAAAATAACACCGAGCACCGAAAACATACAAAACAAAGGGATAAACCAAAATGAAAGACTCACCACGAACATGAACAAACGTAGACAAGCAACAATGAGGGGACAAATGAGGGGAGCAGAGGAGCAACATTTAAACACATACTAACGACCGGATTGGGACCAGGTGTGGGTGAAAATCAGAGACAAGACAAGTCCGGGATGAAAAGTAAACCGGGGAAAGCGGGAGATGACGTGGCTGTTCGTCACCTCACCGTCACAGTACCCCCCCCCCCCCAAAGCCCCGGCTTCCAGACGGGGCAGACAAGGCAACCACAGGGGAGGGCGGGCGGGCGGGAGAAAACCGCACCCTCACCAACCAGGGGAGGGCGGAGCCGGCGGACCAGGCAGGGGAGGCGGAGCCGGCAGAACAGGCAGAAAAGGCGGAGCTGCCGGAACCGGAGAGGGCGAGGGAGCTGGCGGAGGGTCAGGAGCTGGGAGAGGGCGCCGCTGCGGCCGGGACAGGAGTGGGCGCCGCTGCGGCCGGGACAGGAGAGGGCGCCGCTGCGGCCGGGACAGGAGAGGACGGTGGAGCGGCTGGGACAGGAGAGGGCGCCACGGGCTCAGGCGGCAGCTCTTGGGCAGGCGAGGATGCCGCGGGCTCAGGCGGCAGCTCTTGGGCAGGCAAGGATGCCGCGGGCTCAGGTGGCGGCAGCCAGTCCTCGGCAGGGTCGGGCGGCGTCGGCCACTGGACGGCTGGAGGAGCTGGCGGCG
>JACXGI010020561.1:0-11003 GCA_016801175.1 Esox masquinongy | reverse complement strand
ATATATATATATATATATATATATATATATATATATATATATATATATATATATATATATATATATATATAATATTCCACTTCTAATGCCTTAAACTCCTGGGTTGCTTCGCAGTATGTTTTGGGTCATTGTCCATCTGTAAAATGAAGTGCCGTCCAATCAACTTTGCTGAATTTGGATGAATCTGAGCAGACAATATATCCCAATACACTTCAGAATTAATCCGGCTGCTTCTGTCTTCTGCCACATCATCAATAAACACTAGTGACCCAGTGCCATTGGAAGCCATGCATGGCCATGTCATCACACTGCCTCCACCATGTTTTACAGATGATGTGGTATGCTTCGGATCATGAGCCGTTCCAAACCTTCTCCATACTTTTTTCATCCCATCATTCTGGTACAGGTTGATCTTAGTTTCATATGTCCAAAGAATCCTGTTCCAGAACTGGGCTGTTTATTTTAGATGTTTTTGGCAAAGTCTCATCTGGCCTTTCTATACTTGAGGCTAATGAATGTTTTGCAACTTGTGGTGAACCCTCTGTATTTGCTCTCGTGAAGTCTTGTCTTCATGGTAGACTTGGATAATGATATGCCTACCTCCTGGATAGTGTTCTTCACATGACTGGATCTTGTGAAGGGGTTTTTCTTTACCATGGAAAGGATCCTACGATTGTCCAGCTTCCAAATGTGAATGCCACACCTGGAATCAACTCCAGACCTTTTACCTGCTTAATTGATGAAGAAATAATGAAGGAATAGCCAACACCTGTCCATGAAGAAGCTTTTGAGTCAATTGTCCAATTACTTTTGGTCCCTTGAAAAAGAGGGGGCTACATTTTAAGAAACAGTAATTCCTAAACCCTTCCTCCAGTTTGGATTTGAGTACCCTCAGTTTAAAGCTGAGACTGCACTTTAAGCCCTTTTTCATTATTAAACTGTAAACAGACAAAATAACAAAACTTGTGTCAGTGTCCAATTATTTCCAGACTTAACTGTATTTCAGCTTCTGTAAATTAATCTGCAATTCAGAATTCTGTTTTACTAAAAAATGCACATGCTCTAATTTGCACATGCTCTATTTTGCTTTTGTGAATCAACCTTATCCACAGCTATGCATTTCAGGTATGATAGTGAGAAATTGGACAAATTATTGCTTTTTGTGTCTCTAACAACCTATTCAAAATTCATCAGATATTTTGTAGGCAGAATTTGCATAGCTAAATGTTCCAGGACTTAGCCTCATCTGGCTCTTGTTTGGACCATGGGTGCCTAGGCTCAGCTCCAGCAGGCCTCGACCCAGTTTAAATCCTGTAAAAACTTGAATACAGCACCTGTATGTGACTATGCAAATGCATGAACAATTTCCATTAAGGCAATCATTCTTAAAGGTGGAACCAAATACATGCAATCAAGCAATATTAATCACTGGTTTGAGAATTGTCTATCAAAAGTAAATATTTCATTCACATTGTAAATGATTGATTACATTAAACAAAGTTTGCAGCTTGAATTAAAAGAGTACTGGCATTAATCTATCAAATGAAGGTTAAAAAGAGATGTTGAAGCACTGCGGCTAGAAAAAAAACTCCCTAGAACGGTAAGAAACTTAGAAATGGGTTCTTCCTGGAATGGGTGAAAATGCTTGAGATTCAATAGGACACCAGAGGGTACCTGATAAATTACACTAGGACAGACCCTAGCCCCCGGCATATAAGCAGTTTTAGCATAAATAATAGGGACTGAAGATGGGGGGTTCAGTAGACACTGTGACCCTGTTCAAATGTGACCCTGTTCAAATGTATCCCCAGACACGTTCATCCAGGCAGAAAATACCCCCACCCACTTCGCCAAGCCCAAGATCACCAAAGGGACATCAACAGACAACTAACTACCCTGAGACAAGGCTTAATATAGCCAACAGTGGTCTCGCTCTCACTGCAACATTCTGAGGGGGTGCAAAAGAGGTCAGAAAGATCTCATCAGTGAATCATCCCACTCATATTGAATATGCTGAAAAGCCTGGCAGGACATGATGCACCCTATTAGGTACAGCATGGAAGAGTGCGAGTAAGCCAGTGAGTCAGCCCCTGTAATAGGGTCAGAGGCAGATTATCTTAGTAGAGAGAGGGGTGCCTGCCAGGCAGAGACAGCAAGGGTTTTTGTCAACCCAGTGCCTTGCCATTTACCTACACACCCCTTGGCCAGACTACACTCAATCATAGGACCAGTCTTTAGTAAATTCTAAAAGATTAAGACCCAGTTTCCGACTCCAACATGGATCGGCAGATCAATCCATAGAAATGTAACCTATAGAAGAAATTCCGATCTCCAGATTTTTGTTAACAATTCTAGGTACAATGAAGAGGACTAAGTCTTCGGAGCATAGAGTCCATTTAGGTAAGCATTGCCGAACCTATTCAGGGAGATAAGTGAAGTCAACTCCCTCTAATGCTTTGCATATTAACAGTGTGGAACAGTTGGGAATCAGCCCAAACCTCAACAAGCCAGTGGAGAGGTTAGTCATATATAAATCATGTTTTGAGGTTCTAGTCAAGATTCCAGCAGCCATCTACTTAGTACTATTTGAAGTTTATTTTATGTCTCATCGGGGTTGAAAGACAGAAGAGCATTACATAAGTCTAATCTTTAACTGTCAGCATTTCTGTGTCATTTTTGATAAACAAGTAGTAGATTTTTGTTTCAGTTGAAGAAAAAAGCTGCTCATTATCAACTGAGAAATTAGGGTCCATAGTAACAGCAAAGTCCTTTAAGGTTTTGTTTGAGACAATTGGAATTAGGTTCTCTAGTTTATTTTTTTTCCAGAGGTATAAAGTTTAAAAAGGTCTATTGACTAAAACACAGGCTTTCAGGGTAATTAATGTAGGCATAATCAGAGAAAGGAGAGACAGAATACACCTCACCAGGGCAGGCAAGGAACAAAAGAGAAAGACACAATGAAAGTGAGACCACTTTATACTCCTGACTGGTTTGGATTTCAAATGTGGGTAGTTGACCAATAGCATTACTTTTTAAGTTATCCACCAATCAGATATTCAACCATACAGGGTGTAATCACAAAAGAGGTGGTTGGTGACGACAGCACAGAGAACACTGCATTCCTAAGATGCACAAATGATTGCATACAGCTGATAAGAGTCAGGTTGGGGGCTGGCCTACATAATGCATATTATAAGGCAGGATATAGCCTCTGTTCTGTTGTTTAATTTATTAAACACTATATTGCTCTGACGGCTTGGCTAGGAATCTTTGGCCTATTTGTGTAGGCAGCAGGCTACAGATATTTCAATGTTATTTACTGAAATACTTTTATTTTGAAAATTCATTTGTGTTAAAGTTAATCACTTCAGTTTGGCTTCTGACAGGACAGTGGATAATTGGGCAAGAAATTACACCAATGGTTTGTTTCCTTATGTTGCACCAGTGTTGAGCCTTATTCTTGGTCTGTGATAGATAGGCTAAACAGGAAGTGCTGTATCACATCACATTATTAAACAACTGAAAATACATGTTTGTGCCTGTCATAGTTGGGATAATGTACTTCTGTTGGTGTAAAGATCTTCATAACCTTGACATTGTTTGCATTGAGGGTTTAAATTTTGGGTATAAACATTAAAGTATTACATTACAAATCAACAGGAGCTGTAAATAAGTTTATTTTAGTTAAAAGAAGTGTAAATGCTGATATCCTACATTTTCACTAACCCAAATGTGTCTAATTGTTAATCTACATATCTTTGCCATTTCTTTTGAAATATTATTACCCTTATTTTATGAGCTAAGTAAGATTTAGAACACATTCTAAATTTTGCAAAAAACTGGGAGAAATCTTCAATACCTTTCTAATGGACAGAAAAGCACATTTTCAATTTGCCAGCTCAGGGATTCAAACTATCAACTTTTCGGTCACTAGTCTGATACACTGACCACCATGTTACCCTGCCACTGAATAGGATTTGAGGAAGGCTGTAGCATTAAAGTAAAAGTTCTGCCGCATGGCTCAGTGCAACCTACATACGTTCCACAACACGTAGCCATTCAGTATTAAGATGGGATGTGGGGTAATGAAAACTGCTTTCTAGTTAACTCCTGGTCCAGCTAACTCTCATAAAAAATGAACAGATCTTTAAAATGAAGCAGGCCATTCTAGATGGAAAAAGGTCTGGATCTCGTATTTCACTAACGATACTTAATTATAGAATATGCGCAGGATGGACACATTCGCATTTTGATCTAAAGCCTTGGAAATGTGCCACCATCTTCAATAAACCATGTTGAAATGCATATCCCGAAGCTCTATAAACTTTCACCTGCTGGGAACTGTCAAAAGCACTTAACTGTTCAGCTTTGCTCTTCACAGAGAATTATACATGCAGGTTTTCGTATTTAATACAGGGTGAACATACATCCCTGTTATGGATGTACTGTACAGACTTTTAGACATGATCGTGATGGAATTTGTTTACACGTCTTGTCATTGGCAAGAATCCGGATCATCTACGGATTCCTTTTCGCATCAGTATGCCATGGTACTGTGTCAGCTGTGGAATGTTCTCTGGCATTTGAAAGCCTGCCTTGTATCTTTCTATTCCATCAGAGAGCAGTTGGTTTAGACCAAAAACATTCACATTCTGCAGGGAATTTAGACATATTTCTGCAGCTTTCTTACTCTAAAATTCTGATTTAATGAATTTCCTAAATAGTCACAGTACTTGTACAAAGCCACCAACCAACTGGTCTTCACAATGATTCATCATATTCAAACTAAATAGAATTCAAACTCAATGAATGATCACATTTTGTATTCAGTTGTGCTAATTGCTATGTTACTAACACATAACAAGTAGTAAGAACATAATATAGTTAATATCGTACATGTGATATAGTTAATATCTTAATATCTTACATTATGATATAGTATTGTAACAGGGAATGTGTCATTTCATTTGCAGAATATTCTAAATGTGTAACTACAGATATTGATACATATTCTCTTGTTCCCCTGTTTATTTCCATGTTCATAACTCCAACAAGTAATGATGTAAAGTAAGTCAGTATAAAAATTTGAAATACTACACACAGTATTGTGAAAAAGTAACACCCCCGGAAAGTTGTCTTTGCTTGTGTGTTTTAGTTAATAGTCCTGTTGCAAGTTCCATGCTTGGCTCAGGTTTTTGACTGATGGCCTCATATTCTCCTCAAGGATTCTGTGTACCAATATTAGCATCAGGGTTGACTCGATGGCAAGTTGGCCAGGCAACCAAACCATTATGACACACACTCCATGCTTTACATTGTTATGAGGTTATTTTGTTCAAAGACACTTTTGTTTCACTTTTGTTTCACTGTTTTCGCCAAATATAGAGTCTGGTATTTACCCTTGGTATTGTCTGGCAAATGTCAAGTTTCTAATCTTTATGGAAGGCTGGCTTTTCTTTCCATTTGTACCTGTTTTGGTGCACCTGATTCCAATTTTAGTCATTTAATGTGATGGTAAATGTAGGGGTGTACCAACTTTTTCAGCATAATTAAAATGTATTTTGATTTATTGTAATTGCATTAATCACTTCACAGTTTATTTGTTTTTGTTTGATTTGCTAAATTGGGTTTATCTATGTATGTGATTAGAATTTAGCACACATATCCATGTCTCCAAATGTGTAAAAAAAAGACAGATTTTCCAGTGGGTGTACTTATTCACATGACTGCAAGTATTTTTTTGTCTATCTGTATTGTAGCATGTACTGTATGTGTACTTCAATACATTCATAAAGAAAATGATGTAATTTGTTTATATTTCATGTAAAAATGTGCGCTAAATGTTGATATGTGTGCTTAAGGTTGATTTAGCTTCACATACAAATACATGTACTTTTTACATTTTGAATGCATGGCAGAGTAGACAAGCCTCCAATCTACACACTTATCAGGAGAACATCCAAGGTAATCCCTACTCCATCTGATTTGGCTGACTCACTAAACACAAACAATTCCTCATAAATTATGCCTGAGTATTGGATTGTGCCACTGGCTATCTGTAAAAAAATATATATAAATAAAAAAATAATAAAAATGCAACATACCATCTGGTTTGCTTCATATAAAGTATTTGAAAATAATTATGCACAATGCTTTGCAAAAGTATTCAAAATTTCTTTATTTCTTTTTAATTTGTTGAATAACAAATGGTACATTAACATTTCTCTACTTATTTTATAACACTAACACTCAAATCATTTACTGTATCAGAAAATTGATTTTATGTTTGGTAAAAGTTATGTGAAAATAGAGTGAAATATTCAATATTGTGCCGTGGAAGCTCCCAGTTTACACAGATGAAAGCAATTACCATAACAAATACAAAGTTAATTTACCATTGGCTTCCACTTGTGAACCATTAAAGTTGCTGTCACATTTTCAGAAGAAAAACACCGCTGTTGAAGGATCATTGGTCAAACTGTGAATCTGTGTGGAAATGAAGACCCAAGAGCATTCTACAGTTAGAGATGAAGTAAAACAAATGTATAGATTAGGAAAAGGGAACAACATAATATCCAAGTGTTTGGATTTCTCAATAATCAGGAACTGGAAGCAAAACTCAGAGAAGCAAAGGAGACTTGTGTGTTTGAATTAATTTGCAAGGCATTGAATAGTTAGTTAGGTATATTTAAAATGTAGTACTTAAAACAAATTACAAAATGAATATGTTAATTTTCACTATGTCTGCTACCTATTACAACATGGGTCTGCAACCATCGACTGCACAGGTCTGCCAGTGTTAAAACCAACATGATCTAATTTAAATTGCCTATAACAATTATAACAAGGCACCCCTCTATATTTGACCTGGTTATTTAGAGAAGTGCATTTGCGTGTGATTCCCTGGTTCACATGATATGCCAAATAAAGGACAGTATATAGGGTATACACTATATGGTCAAAAGTATGTGGAAACCCGACCATCATACCTAATTGGTGGAAGGGTTTAGGAATTACAGCTTTTTAATATGTAGCACCTTTTTTTCAAGGGACCAAAAGTAATTGGACAATTTACTCAAAAGCTGTTTCATGGATAGGTGTGGGCTATTCCTTCATTATTTCTTCATCAATTAAGCAGTTAAAAGGTCTGGAGTTGATTCCAGGTGTAACATTCGCATTTGAAAGCTGTTGCTGTGAACCCACAACATGCGGTTAAAGGAGCTCTCAATGCAAGTGAAACAGGCCATCCTTAGGCTGCAAGAAAAAAATTCCATCAGAGAGATAGCAGGAACATTAGGAGTGGCCAAATCAAGAGTTTGGTACATTCTGAGAAAAAAAGAACGCACTGGTGAGCTCTGCAGCACAAAAAGGCGGAAGACAATAGTTGTGGATGATTGCAGGATCCTTTCCATGGAAAAGAAAAACCCCTTGACAACATCCAGCCAAGTGAAGAACACTCTCCAGGAGGTAGGCATATCATTATCCAAGTCTACTATACAGTGAAGACTTCATGAGAGCAAATACAGAGGGTTCACCACAAGGTGCAAACCATTCATAAGCCTGAAGAATAGAAAGGCCAGATTAGGCTTTGCCAAAAAACAGCTAAAAAAGCCAGCCGAGTTCTGGAACAGCATTCTTTGGACAGATGAAACTAAGATCAACCTCTACCAGAATGATGGGAAGGAAAAAAGTATGGAGAAGGCTTGGAACGGCCTGCAAGATTCTCGACAAGTATTAAAAATTAACAATTTATTTATGATTGTGTTAATTTGTCCAATTACATTTGATTCCCTGAAATAAGGGGACTGTGCTTGACAATGGTTGCAATTTCTAAACGTTTCATACAATATTTTTGTTCAACCTGTTGAATTAAAGCTGAAAGTCTACACTTCAATTGCATCTCAGGTGTTTCTTTTCAAATTCATTGTGGTGGCGTACAGAGCCAAAATTATGAAAATTGTGTCAGTGTCCAAATATTTCTGGACCTAACTGTATATGAGCTTGTTGTACATCCCATTCCAATGGAGTTGTCCCACCCTTTACAGCTATACTGTAACAGCCGCCACTTTTCTGGGAAGGCTTTCCCCAAGATTTTGTTGCTGGCATCAAGTTCAAAGTGGGCATATAAAGAAACAATAATATTTCTCAGTTTCAGCATTTGATATGTTGTCTTTTTATTATTGAATATACTGTTTCAATCATTGCATTATTTTTTCTTTACATTTTACACAGTGTCCCAACTTTTTTGGAAATGAGGTTGTACATCATCAATGAGTATATTCAAACAAGCTCTGCTTGATACTGAGGAGTGCACATGTTCTCTTCTACAATCAAATTTAAAAGCATTAAGTGTAGGCATTGGCTAGAGGGAGTTTCCTTACACCAGTCAATATCTTTCAAATCTATAAAAGGGAAGTTAAGAATTGCACACTTCAGGAGAATTCACAATTTTTGGGATGCAGTTCGAAGTGACCGGTAGTTGATTGTCTTATTTGTTAGTCCTGCTCAGTCTCTGGTTATTAGTCTATGTCTATCCCTAGTCAATAGCAGGCTCAAGAAAAGGCACATCACTGTTCTTGTCAACCCCCCTATTTAAACTACATTTCCATAACTCCTTTTCTTGATGGATTGGCCCCAACAGCATGCACTTCAATCAGGGCCTGATTTTTCTAAAACACATTAGAAATGAGAGGGAAAATGATATGGAAATAAATCACATTTTGGTACTTGATCGGAACACAGCCAGAGCTGTTCTGCCCTGAGTCAATTACTCATTACACAGTGCTATTGACCTTTCTCCCAACAGGAAGTGCTGTGACTATCTCCGGCAGGATTGTAATTGACAAGATGTCTCTTCTAATAGAAAAATGCCCACATTTCCTCACAAGTTAATTATAAATTCAATGGTGGACCCAACGGTTGCAGCTTCTCAAAAGGTTAGTGGAGACATTTGTACCTGCCAGGGCTGGCCATACACAGACACTTCATTTATTCCTGACAAAGAGAGGTTAACAGATGGACTCCTTTGGGTGTAACATGGTACTTCATGATGTCATAATATCAAAATTACCCTCAACGTTAGACAAATAGGCAGTATAGAGAGTGTTGAGAAAACACTTCAGAGGTCGGCAACTTGGTTTAGCTTCTGCTAATTTATTTTGAAGCTAATAGTTGGCCAGCCAAAAAATCATTGCACAAATTCATAAGCCTTGCAAACAAAAAAAAAAAATATATATATATATATATATAAGAAACGCTACAGACACTCAAATCGAGACAGACAGGTCGCGCTTCAGGCCGTCAGTTCCCCCTTACTCCAGGAAATGTCTGGGTCGTGTAGGCAGAGCCAGGGGTGTCCCAGCACCACCGGCTCATGTGGAGAGGATACTACTAAAAATTGAATAAGCTCAGAGTGCAACGCGCCCACCTGCATGTTCAGCTGTTCGGTCTGATGGTGGACGTATCCGGACCCGAGAGGTTCCCCGTTCAGGGACTTAACGCGTAATGGCGGGTCTATGGGGTACAGTTTAATCCCCAATTGTTCTGCCACTTCCAGGTCCATGAAACTACCTGCGGCCCCCGAGTCGACCAGACCCTCCAGGCAGACCGGACTCCCCCTAATAGAGAAACTCACGGGTAGATGCAACTGCCTAGGGGTTACGTTTAGGAAGTGAGATCGTCCTACCTGGTGGTATGCGGAGGTCCCGGTCTCTCCAGAGCGAGGAGGCCTGATAGGGCAATGGTAGGCCTCCTTCGGTCCAAAAGCAGGTTGTCGATGGCAATGGACACGTGGATGTACTCATCGAGGGAGGTTAGAACCCCCCTGCAGGCCAGCTCAGCCTGTAGCTCCCGATTCAGCCCCCTCCGGTATATCGTAAGAAGCGCAGCCTCGCTCCACCCACTTCCTGCAGCCAAGGTGCGGAATTCCAGGGCGTACGCGGCAGCGGTGCTCGCCCCCTGCCTAATCTCGACCTGCTGATCCCCAACGTGGCGTCCCGAGACGGGGTGGTCGAATACCTCCCTGAACAGGGCCAGGAACTGAGCCTCCGAGTCCAGTTCGGGGCTGTTGGCGGACCATAAGGCTGTGGCCCAGTCCAGGGCTTTGTCCGTCAGCAGGGAGATGACGAAGTCCACCTTGTTCTTGTCACAGGTAAACTGGCTTGGGTGATGAGCGACATACAGCGAGCACTGCATAAGGAACCCCTTGCACTTTCCTGGAGACCCGTCGTACTGGTTCGGCAATGACACGAAAGGAGCAGAGGCGGAGGCCGTAACCACACTGGACGGAGGAGGCGTGGGCACGGGTTGCCGAAGCAGCTGCATCATCTCCTCAATCCTCTCCTCTTGTTGGGACAGTCGCGCATGTAGTTCCGCTGGATCCATCTGTAATGAACACCAAGACCCGGGGTGTGTGGTTCCAATTGCAGAAACGCAACTGTCGATTTATTTTGGTACAGGGGAGTAGGCAGGAGCAAACACAGTAGAGACGGGCTGGTAGGTTCGGTAACCAGGAGATCACTCCACGAAGGCAACGGCACAGGCAGGGATCGACAGAGAGGAGAAACCAGAAGCAGGCAGGCAGGTCGGAATACCGGGTGATCAGTCCGCAAGGGCAACAGTACAGGCAGGGTTAGGCGGTAGGAGAATCCAGGGACAGGCAGGCAGGTCGGAAAACCGGGTGATCAGTCCGCGAGGGCAACAGTACAGGCAGGGTTAGGCGGTAGGAGAATCCAGGGACAGGCAGGCAGGTCGGAATACCGGGTGATCAGTCCGCGAGGGCAACAGTACTGGCAGGGTTAGGGGCAGGCAGACAGGTCAGGATGCAGGTTTCTAGATAACAGGATAGGACTGGGACGGGAAGGGAAAGAGCAACAGGCTGGGAGCAAACAGGCAAATGCAATGAGCTAAACAACGGCTTGGCAGGTCCACTACGAACAATACCTCACACTGGAGTGGAGGCAGAGCACAGGCTAAATAGAGAGGTAAACAGGGCACAGGTGTTT
>JACXGI010020559.1:0-11005 GCA_016801175.1 Esox masquinongy | reverse complement strand
TTCTTTGATTCCGTCCATTGATGAGCCTATAACTGTTCATTAATGGTTCTTTGAAACCCTAATGCAAAGCTATATTTGAACTCCAAAGTATTAAGTCAAAACAGTGAGCTATCGGCCAGATGGTGGCATGTTGGTGTGAGGTGAGAGCGCATCAAGTGTGCCATGACATTTTGCTCAAATGATGAAATATTGTATGTAATACAAAACAGGATTGTCCCTTAAATATTTAATCCAGGCAAAATTACAACTAATAAAAGTTGCAAAAATAAAGTCTCTAATCAAGTAGTCTTGTTTAAGTGCTTAACTTCTTGCATTGTAAAAAGAGATAGCGTTGCTCACCATTTGTGACCAATAGCAGCTAGTATACTAAGTCACAGCCTAACAACCCTCCGCTATTCAAAACGAACGGACCGCTGCGCTTATATAAACTGAGCACTAGCCTGCTGTCATATTTAGAATATGGCTACTGCATCATTTCACCTCTCTATATAACAAATATTTTTTGGACCTTGATCAAAGACCCGGGGCTAATATGGAAACACCCGGACAAACATTACTGAATCAAATAGGACGGTTATTTTCCCCGGAGCCATTATGTATAACAACTGGAGCTGCAGTGTGTGGAGTTTATGAATGTATTTTTTCTGTAGCCCATCCATCATCACCAGTACATCCAGAGATAATAGGCTGGTCTATATAGATTAATAACCACTGTATTAACCTAACATTAATCCCTATAGAAATAGGTTTGTAATTGGCATTTGATTGTTTTGCAGGCTAGTTCTCACTAATCAGGGATATATATATATATATATATATATATATAATGACTTAGCATCTCATTTGAACGACTTAGCGCAAAAAAAACAATTAACAGTAAAAAAGAAAATCTCTCTTTTTTTTGCTAAGTCGTTCAAACGAGATACTGAGCCATTCAAACATGATACTAAGTTGTTCAAACGAGATACTAAGTCTTTCAAAGAAGATAAACTTAGTCTCTGGGCTCAAAAATGTTTTACTGCCTTGGGCTTCAGGTCTTCTGTACCAAAGTTACCAAACACTGACATTAGTTTTTTTTAGCAATTACCAAAATTACAGAATATTTCAGAACTTTGGAAAATTACTTACAGATTTTCAACCCTAGAACTACAGAATAACAATAGCCTTTCTAAATTTTACCAAAATTAACAGGATGTAAAACTATTATATTATGAAGTGGTATTAACTGTAATTACTATTAAGACAAATTAACACTCAGCATTATTTAACAAAAGAAATAATGACCTAATTTATTTCAAGTCAACAAATGTTTTTATTCCTTTGTTTTTCACAACTATATGTGTAGATGGAAAACAATGGATAGGTAGCTGGACAATATTCCATCTTATTGATTCCAGGGTTTTTCATATAAGCACACACTTATCTAATAGGTGGAATATATTTCCATGTGTTTGAATGGTCACACAAGGAGAAAAGTAGAAGACTGCTTGAAGATTGACCTAACAATGAGTGTGATTTCCCCAGCAGTAACTGACGATGTTGAGGCAAAGAAAGGCCACCCCATCAGGATTTCTTTTACAATATTTACAACTTAACAAATGTTTGCATTTTATCTCCTGTTGTTCACAGCTGTGAGTTTGAGATAACACTAACTCTGTGTCCCAAATGGAATCCAGTTCACCCCGCTCCCCAGAGCCCTGTTCAAAGTGGGGAGTAAGAAATATAGGGTGCCTTTTAGAATGGAAACCGGAGGTTAAAGGAAACACTAAATAAAAATTGTTTCAAAGCAGAGTATGGGCTGAGGCTTGAAGAATCCCTGGGAGATTACCTTCTTTGACTCTGCTTTATTGTATGCAAATACCATGGTGGGTGAGGATTTGAATGAATATTCAAGTCATGCATCAGATAGAACCAGTTCTGATTTGGTTTTGGGTTTCCGTCTCAAATGGTAAAATATTCCCATTTGGCAGACACCTTTATTCTTTCAGTTCTGGGATACTAGATAGATGTCATACAGCAGGGGTATTCAACACTGGACCTCGAAGCCAGTTCAACTAAATGTTTTCATTGCACAACCCTCTAATCGGGGATTTAAATAGACCTGCGACACCAGCTGAGTGCAATTAACGTTGGTAGGTAGAACAGAAAACCAGCAGAGTTGAATATCCCTGTCATACACTAACTCTGAAGTTCAATGCAACACATCTTCTTAAACTGTCGCAAATGGTTGAGGCTATTAGCTAATTTGAGCCAGTGGTTTAGTTTTCACTTGCACACATAGCAGTAAGGCATGAGAACCTGTGGATTATTGTGAATAAAATGTCAAAAAGTACAGCAACTGGGGTTTGCAAGCAAAGTTAACATCAGATTTATAAAAACAGAACAAATCTGAGGTTGAGAAGCATTTTGGCTTGAGAATCACACAGGTTTTTTTTTAAGAGGGACTGCACAGTATGTTTTTACTTTAATTTATTTATTTGTCAGAATTGATAGGCAGGCCTGAACATAACCGTTATAAAACATACAGATCTATGATCTCTGCATCTCTAAATAAACCTTTAAATAAACCTTTTACTCAAACAGAACTTGCATGTGACTGAAATGGCTCGCGGCTGTAGTTTGCCCAATCCCGGCGAGACAGGAAGGTCAGTGGTATTTGTTGCTCCGGTACACGGTTGCCTAGAATGACATACCCACTGTACTGAATACTGTATATGTGATCCAGTGCAGATGATACTGAGTGTGTGCTTGATGGTGCTAGTCCGTCATTGCACTATGATATTAAATTGCTTTGCTGGTACGTTGGCCATACGTGTACAGTATTAAATTACATAAGACAGTGCGTTACGCCGCTTGTCCATACACTGAGCTTTGCAGTCGGTTCAGTGGTGTGTGGAAATGAAGGGCGCTTCCCATGGAGGTTAAACACTGCATCAGCATCTGCTGGGCCATACGATGCGAGATAACCCTTTAGCCGAGTGATGCATCTTCATTAAAGGCCCCACTTACTAACTCCACTACAACCTGCCAACCTTGCATCACTGCCAGATGCTGCTTTTAAAATGCATTTAGAGATTTAAACATAGTTTTAATGAAACAAGGAAAGATGGCGGGATTAAATGATGAAACGTTGTGACAAAGAGTGAGAGGAAAAGAGACAAAGCACCAACAAAAGACGTTTGGGAAAAGGGCCATGGGAACGTCATCACTTTCTTGCGCTTGCAAAATGTAGACATCAATCTCAATTAGACAATGACATGCTAACATGTTAATTTACACCAGGTTTAATGACATCCTGTAGTTAAGCTCCTGTGTACGAGAGACAGGGAAATATAAGAATGGGAGTATGAGCAGGAATTAACCTCAGTGAAGATGTAGGTTAGCCTGTCCCAAATAGCACCCTATTACCAGTATAGTCCACTTCTTTTGACAGGGCACACAGGCCCATAGGGCCCTGGTCAAAACTAGTGAAAAGTTAGGAAATAGGGTGTAATTTGGGACACACTAAAGTTTTTACTTTCCATTATCGAGATTAAATAACATCAGATTACCTGCCTGGATGAATGTGGGCTGGTCAAGAAAATGTGTCAGATGGCTTCCTTCTCCATTGACCTGCCCTGTCCCTGTCTCTGATCGTCCTGCTGTATTTTAGAATTGACATTCTACATTTTTGCTTTGCTGACTAACACACAGTGGCAGTTATCTCAGGCGAGACAGGAAGGTCAGTGGTATTTGTTGCTCTGGTCCACATTTACCTTGAAACCAGAAGGGATAGAAACAGAGAAAAAAACAAAACAACAAAGGCAAGAAAAAGACTGCTTCCCAAAAGGCACCCTATTTTCTACATTGCGCACTACTTTTCTCAAAAGCCTATGGGCCCTGGAGAAAGTAATGCCCTTTAAAGGGAATAGGGTCACCATTTGAGATACAGTGCTTGGGTTTGCGTCTTCTCTGCATACTGTTCAGTTTACTGCAAGCTTTATCAAATTGCTAATGTTCATACACTCGTATAACAAGTATTTTTTCTTGGCCCACATTTATTTTTTGTTTGCCCATTCAGTAAAATTGCTATTTGTACTAAGATAACATTTGGAATTGTTTTAAGGTGGAAATACCATGGATCATTTAGCTATTTGATATTGAGTTTTAGGACCAATTTAGGTATTCCCAAACAAGCATGCAAATTAAACAGTATCTCATTATGAACTATCAAGAAATAATGACAATTTAGCTAAGGCTCTGACTTGTCTTTCAAAATAGTACAAGTTGTTTGATGCAGCACTGAGCTAAAGGACATCCTATGAATCCTGCAAGTGAAAATGTGTAGAATTCTGCTGCCAGCCATTCAAATAGACAAAATAGCTGATACAATGAACAAGAAAATGGAATTAGTCAGTTGCTGGAATTGTCTTTTTTAACAAATCCTCTGTTCATGTTTTCATTTACTGTACACTACACTACAATTCAAAAGTTTGGGGTCACTTAGAAATGTTCTTGTTTTCAAAAGAAAAAATATTTTTTTGACCATTAAAATAACATCAAATTTATCAGAAATGCAGTGTAGACACTGTTCATGTTGTAAATGACTATTGTGGCTGGAAACCACAATGGATTTGAATGGAATATTTACATAGGTGTACAGAGGCCCATTGTCAGTAACCATCACTCCTGTGTTCCAATGGCACGTAGTGTTTGCTAATCCAAGTATATCATTTTAAAACCTGGTCTCAGGGGACTATGTAGACTATTTTACGTAAATCTTTGACAGCGGAATTTGTTAGATATATTACGTTAAGTAAAGTGATGTTAGAGTAATAATCCTGAAAATAAAGTGAAAGGCCGTGTTTCAAACCCAGGCCCTTGCAGTCCACAGACAAGTGCTCTACTCACTGCTCCAAGTAGGAACTTCTAGATTGAGGCAGCGAGTACTGGTGTTAAGACATCAACCCAAACCTCAACCCAAACCCTAAACTTTACCCCAGTGCTGTGATACCTAACGTTAACCCCAGTGCTGTGATACGTAATGTTAACCTAACTGTAATGTTAAAATGCATTTATTACATGTTGTAGCAACCTTGGTAAGGCCATTACTCTTCCCCCCTTATCAATAATCCCTGTGTGGAGCAGTGGGTAGGGCGCCCACCTTCAAAGCTGAGTGTTGCCGGTTTGTAACATGGCTTGGATGCTTTGTGCGAATTCACAACATATTATACGTTTTATTAGCATTTGTAACATATTATGCATCTTAGTAGTGTTCATAACATATGTTACGTTTTAGCCAATTTGGACTGTATTATACGTTTTGGTAGCACATTGTAATGTAACCTAACATAACGTAACATATCAAACAAAAGGTGGAATGATCAGGTTGGATCATTAGAAAACGCTTTTGCAATTATGTTAGCACAGCTGAAAACTGTTGTGCTGATTAAAGGAGCAATGAAACTGGCATTCTTTAGACTAGTTGAGTGTCCGAAGCATCAGCAAGTGTGGGCTTGATTAGAGGCTCAAAACGGCCAGAAACAAATTCCATGCAAGAAATTGCCAAGAAACTGAAGATCTTGTACAACGTTGTGTACTACTCCTTTCAAAGAACATCGCAAACTTGTTCTAATCAGAATAGAAAGAGGAGTGGGAGGCCTCGGTGCACAACTGAGCAAGAGGACAAATACATGTGTCTAATTTGAGAAACAGATACCTCACAGGTCCTGGCAATATAGGTATATACTGGCAGCTTCATTAAATAGTACCCGCAAAACACCAGTCTCAACGTCACCAATGAAGAGGCGACTCTGGCCTTCTAGGCAGAAGAAAAGATTAAGATGGGCAAAAGGACACACACTGGAAAGAGGATGATTGGGAAAAAAGGCCATCATCCTGGAGTGACTGTTTTACTATCTTCAGACTGATTAGCAGAGATGTTCACCTTTCTGTCAACAAGAAGCACACTTTGACCTCCCACGCCACTGATTACATGTCTTCAAAATAGACTGAGAGATTATTCTATTCACACTGCAGGGCACCACAGTTGGTATCTATGGGGAAACTGTCCCAATTACCCAATGAAGGTTGACAATCAACATTTTATGCTGTTTCTATTATTTAATAAATCTATAGTTATAAAAGTCTTGTTTATCCTAATAAATCTATGATAGTGTACATAGGGCCTAAGAATAACTTCCTATTTCATAGAGTTAAACATTTCCCAAAACTTGAATTTCTACCACTTTCTTACCAAAATTAAAATGTATATATAAGCAAAAAGGCACAAGGGAGTGTAATACTGTATATTACAAGTGCATATACATGTACAGGTGCTGGTCATAAAATTCAGTAATTCCATTCAAAAAGCTGGAGGAAGAGAGGAGAGGCACAGAATCCACATTGCTTGAAGTCCAGTGTAAAGTTTCCACAGTCAGTTATGGTTTGGGGTGCCATGTCATCTGCTGATGTTGGTCCACTGTGTTTTCTGAGGTCCAAGGTCAACGCAGCTGTCTACCAGGAAGTTTTAAAGCACATTTGAAATATAAGCATTCTAATTTTCTGAGATACTGAATTTGGGGTTTTCATTGGTTGTCAGTTATAATCATCAAAATTAAAAGAAATAAACACTTGAAATATATCAGTCTGTGTGGAATGAATGTATACATTATACAAGTTTCACTTTTTGAATGGAATTACTGAAATAATAATGAAATAATAATAATGGCTGATGTACGATTATCTCTCCCCTCTCAAACATCTAATGTCCAGTTCAGGTTTATGGGCTTGGCTCATCGCAACAGCTCCACAGCAGGTACACTAGAGTGAAAGATTGAGACATGTCCTCCACTGCTTCTTGATGAAACAAGACAGCCCTGTCCGACTTTCACCTGCCCATCCCAGGAGTCAATTCTGTGCCACTCTCTGCTGGACCTCAGAACACTTTAGTATGTTGCAAATAACTTTTTAACAGTGTAGCATTTCATGGCATTAAAAAGAAAATGGTGGAAAGGGAGAGGATGGTTCTTCTAAACCCATATTGCAGAAAATAACAGTTGCATATACAGCTCTGGAAAAAATTAAGAGACCACTGAGTGAGGAACAGAAGGGTTAAAATTAAGAGACCACTGAAAATTGAATGCTTCTGTTCCGCACTCAAAACTTTCCTTTTCAACTTTTTTGGAAAGGAACGAAAAAGGTGCTGTGGTCTCTTAATTTTTTCCGGAGCTGTATGCAAAAAAAAAACACCTTTGAAAATTATTCCACGTACCACACTCAACCCCAACAAAGCTGCTCAAGAAACTGTTTTTGGGGTGTTGAACCACAAACGCAGAAGACCTTTGTAAAATGCTTTTCTGCTTGACAATTTGTTCCCACCCAGCTCTAGCTATCTAATCACCCCCACATCAATCAGAAAGAGGAGAGATGAACTCAGACTCACGCTGTTGCATTCCATGTCAAACATTTTAATAATGCATAGAAGAAGAATTAAAAAATCAATAATCCATATCACACAAATATAGTTGGGACCCATATGAAAGATTGAGCTGCTTCATGACGGGTGTGGGCAAGGTCACACATGCTCAAACTTACAAAAACACATTGCCCTCAGATCCATCAAATTAAATTCAATAAACGGCATTGCAAATTAGCTTGGAATGAGGATTTGAACGACTCAGAAAGGGCAATTGCAGTTCAAGTTCAAAACACCACAATCTCATATTTCATCTTATGACAGTTAAGGAAAAGTGAGTCCCATGGAAGGGGGATGCTAAAACAATGGCCCCCGCCTAAAGACAAAAGGGTCCACATAAATACATATGGATGCAGTACTATAATTTAGCAAAACAAAATATACTGTACAACGTATATAATATTTAATGACACTATAAAATCCTCATCCAATGAGAACACCACCAACCCACATACAGCTATTGTTCCCTACAAAGACGACTGTCCTTCTCGCGCTTATAGGGAAGCAGTTACATTTTGCAGTTATAGCCTAAAAGAACATTCAGACAAAACTCAGTCAAACAAAAGCATACATTCCTGTAACAATAGCTGGGGTGCAAACCAGATGGCACCCTACTCCATGTCATGCATTATACCTGACCAAGGCTAACTTGGGTCTGGTGAAAATACTGAATTGCGTATCAGTGGGACGCACACAATACAATTGTTGTGTCATAAACAATTTTATTGTGTGTTGTAATAAACAATTGTGTGTGACAACAATACAATTGTTGTGTCACACGAAATTGTTTATTACAACACACAATAGTTAAGAATGCCCTAAAGTTGTGTGTTTTGTCAGTTTTGTTTACAATTTAAAAAGACACTATTACTATTTTCAATCTTAATATATGCTGATTAGTACATATTGCAAACCAGGACTAATGCCTAGGAAAGATAATTCCTGGTCAACTGAGCTACTTAATGTTTTAAGCAAGATATTAGAAAGGACACACACCAAGTTAGACTTCAATATCCAAAGTGTGTCTAGGACCCAAGTACGTCAGTATATTACTGTACTTCAGCACTGGCCACTATGGGCTATTGGGAGCACTATTACCATTGATTAGGCTAGTGGCTTGCAGGGGTGTTGTGGACAGGGTTGGCCGATAAGCAGAAACCACAAGCTCCGGCTCCTAGCAATGTGGGTTAAATCCAAATTGTAGGTAATTCTTTTTGTTTCGATTTAACCCTGTCCCAAACCTTAGCTGTAACCTTAACCATTCTGACTGAATAACTGAAAATACCTGTTAAACATTTATGGACAAACATCGGATATCAAAGGGAGTCTGTGAGAGCTTGTTAAGATAGATCCTAACTCCGGTGAATTTAGCTGGTGTTTGTGTCAGTGTGCGTGCATGTCACTGTGTGTTTGACAGGGTGCCCATCAGAGTGCATGCATGCGACTGTGTAATTGTTTGAGAAGATGGATAGAGGGAAAGAAGTGATGGACTGAGAATTGGGAGTGCTGACTGGCTTCGGTATCATAACATATTTTGAGAAACCCTGAATCTCAGATGTGCCTACACTTGAACGAGCATTGGTTTAGTCCCGGTAAAACAAATGGTGGAAGGAAGAATATGAAAAGTACAAAACATTGTCATGGAAATGGAAAGAGAAATGTCTAAGAATGCCAGACATTTGTAGGGGGAGAAAGAGTGAAATTCCACACAAGTGTTCCTAATTTCCCAATAAAAAAGAGAGAGGTGAGGATTCACATTCGGATGGCAATGAAACTATTGATTTCATACACAATCTACTGCTGGAATAAAAACAGAACAACTTCTCTCCCCAGACCAGACAAGGCTATTGTTCGGAGCTCCAGCTAAATGTATCCTATTGTTGTCTTCATATAGGTTTGACAATTTTAGTGCCAGCTTGCAAAAATATCTCACCAAGGCACATTGGTCCTCCTTACTCAGCAGTTTTTCTGTTCTTCTTCCTGATGTATTAGAGTCAACATTGGCCTTACGTGTTGTTTTTTTTGTTGTGCATTTTAGTGAAAGTAATGTAAATCTATGTTTCTTTTTTTGAAGACATTTTCTATTGAGGAGAGTAATTTTCCAGCCCTGTGACCCACTGTTTTCACAAAACGTTAATAAGTCAAATTGACAGAACATAAACAAATCAGAATGCATACCTGAAATGTCTCAGAGTAGGAGTATTGATATAGTTTGCATTGCCTTTTAGATCATAAAGATCGTGGAATGACAGGGATCTAAGATCAGCAATACTTTTGAGACCATGTCCTATTATAGGATATTTAATCAGTGTAGTAACTACAGACAGACTCCTACACACACATATGCACTAGGAAAGAATGCCATCAGGGGAGTTTTAGGGTATCTGTAAAAATACGGCATTTCATCCGAGGGCAGAGTCTTACGTAGTACATCACACCGGGAGTAGTCTGCATCCTTGATATTCCGTGCACCTTCACTGCAGCACCACCACCAAAGTATTTTATAGCTTCATGAAACAAACATGAAAATAACTGTTGCGCATGAACATTTTACAAACAATACAAAAAACCTAGATTTCATTTTGAAATGTTACAAAAATATTCAAATTCAAATTAATGACACCAAGTACCTGATTCTGACAAAATTGTTGATTCCTAAAAAATAACAGACATCAGTAGATTTTCATAAAACTTATTTTCCAACTTCAACATAATTGGAAGAAAGAGGCAGGGGGGGATATTGCACAAGCTGTATATACTGTTGAACTGTTCTCAGTGGAGAGGTTACTAAGGGAAGCTATCTATTAAAACCTGATAACAACATTATCCCTTTCCTCTTTGTGTATGTGTGTATGTCACTGTAAAACTGTCAAACTTTACCGATGTGTGTGTGTGTGTGTGTGTGAGAGAGAAACAGAAAATATATTTTTATTCAACCTGAGGCAGGGTTGGGTGCATTTAAGGAGAGCATTGGATCACATGCTTGGGCTGTTTATATTTAAAAACTCATCCAGATTCAGGTCAAATTTGTTTAACTAACGGTAGCTAGCTAACTGTAAACGCAGGGATTTGGTAGATCATGATGGAAAGATTTTCAAGACATCCCATTTGTTTTCATTTTGCTACATTTTAGCTTGCATATTACGTTGACATTCTATCAAAGCTGACACAAACGCTATATCTGCAGAGATCTGTAGAGAAAAAGTATATTCACTTTGAGGTAAAGGAATTGGCACTTCTAGTAGAACACACCATTAAGCTGCCTTTGAACAACTGCTCTATGGACTATACAGGTGCTGGTCATAAAATTAGAATATCATCAAAAAGTTGATTTATTTCAGTAAAAAATAAAAAAGTGAAACTTGTATAATGTATACATTCATTCCACACAGACTGATATATTTCAAGTGTTTATTTCTTTTAATTTTGATGATTATAACTGACAACCAATGAAAACCCCAAATTCAGTATCTCAAAAAATTAGAATATTGTGAAAAGGTTCAATATTGAAGACACCTGGTGCCACACTCTAATCAGCTAATTAACCCA